>JAAAKM020073195.1:2824358-2894694 GCA_010016025.2 Alatinidae sp. Z8VKAUB7J3 | reverse complement strand
TTGGCTCTTTCAAAAATACAATTGGGTATACTCTTTCACACATTCCATTTTGGTCATTCTGACGTTAGTACTTTGAGGATTGTTAGACGAAAAAATCTTTTAAGTACACATTATTTTCGCTATTTCGTACAATATTCTTGTTTTGTACAACAAAAAATTATTGTTGGATAATAGTCCGAAAAATGTCGGAGCTGTGTGATGAAAGATTTCAAGCAACACTGTTCTGAGCAACATTTTTTATAGAAAACCCGTTTCAAGCAACACTGTTCTGAGCAACATTGTTCATAGTAAACCCGTTTCAAGCAACTCTGTTCTTAACAACATTGTTCATAGCAAGCCGGTTTCAAGCAACACTGTTCTGAACAAAATTGTTCATAGCAAGCCCGTTTCAAGCAACACTGTTTTGAGGAACATTGCTCTCAGCAAGCTTGTTTCAAGCAACACTTTTCTTAGCAACTGTGTTCTCAGCCAGCCCGTGTTAAGCAACATTTTTCTTAGCAACACTGTACTAAGCACCTTAGCAAATGGTTGGTAAACGATGCAGAGCGGAAGCGTGGCCAGAAAAAAACCCCACCTGGGTAAGGATTTTCTCAAAATATCTCACAAGACGTGGCTTTAGCTGGTAAAAATGTAAGGAGCTTCTGACGAACTTGCTGCCCGGAAGACGTTTACTGACCGATGTCAAGGTTTGGATAAAAAGAAACGAAATACAATGGCGATGCCACTAACGGGGAGGCCCCTCCAATCTTTTACTTCTAATTTTTTACTTTGGTAAGACAATAAGGAAGACAATACAAAAATGAAGAAAAAAAGCTTTTGTCAAATCATAACATCATGGAATACATTATACTCTGTAATTACCGATTATAATTAAAAAACGAAAAAACTTTCGCTATATGTCAGCCCTCTCCTCATTTGGAGGCGCTGCCCATGAAAGAAAAAGTCTTAAATCTGTCATAATGTCCACGCCCCATTTTTATACTTAGCTTGATAGCCCCCCTCCCCACCCTGAAGTGCTAGTAAGTACGTACTGTACATAGTAATACGAGTGGCGACGCCTGAAGATTTGGGCTAGGAGGATTCATCCTTTTCCCCTTTTCTGCTAAGCAATGGTTTTCTTAGGCAACGAGTAACTCAAAACCCACTGAAATAAGAATGGAAAGAGGAAGTGATAGTTTAAATCATTGAAAAATAAGGAATCGTCATTGAGACGAAAAATGCGATTGCATATCTTTGAGCCCAAAAATTCTAAATAGTTTGGTGGCCGTAAAAACTTTTGACAGATTTTACTATGTTATTCACAAACTCGGGAAAATGTCTTAATAAACCCAGCATCAAGAGCATCACGGAGATCCCTTACCAATTTATACTTTCCCGACGTCTTTACAACCATCAGACTCTGTTAATACCAAAGTGGCATAGTATGCTTACGTTTATTGATACGCTAAGTAATTCTAGCAATAAATCCAAAACAATATAAATCAAAAGGTAGTGTTAAACCTATCAATCTCTTTTATGCAAGCGTGATGATTTTTGTGAGTGAGCTAACAGTCGTTTATTCGCACTAGATAGTAGATCGAAAAAGCTGAAATAGCTTAGTCTTAAAACATGCAGTGAAGATAAATTTCCGTGAAGCCAGAGGCAGAGAATTTTAAAAGATGGAAAGTAGGATATTGTAAAAGGAATATTTGATATATACTAGACCACCTAGGTTTTAAGGAATAGGCAACATACACTTGTATTATACGGAAGATAATGTCGATAATCATAGGCACAATATTGAGTAAATACACACGACTCAGTTATTGATGATCATATGTAAGGTACAAAAGCAAAGTCAAACGTTATCTTAGGCGTTAAACAGTAATATTTTACTCTATCCTGCCTCGCATTGTCTACGAGGCGGATGTACAACTTCTCTTGCAAGGGATATTATTGCAAAACATAGATTGAAAGCATTCCTGTCATACCTTTCGTCTTGTATATTTGTTGCAATCGGCGTCGACAGCACTGTTTAAAGAATCCAACCATTAGAAGTCCCTTTTCACAAAGCAAGACATAAATCTTCACACATGAAAATATATGATGAGCATCTTCCAGTTTTGGTACATTAAATTGGCTCAAACATCTTCAATACAATATGATGACCTTTAAACTCGATTCAAAGTACTTAATTGAAATTTGCTAGTTCTCGAATTCCATATTAAGCAGAATTATGTTCAAATATTGAGTAGACGAGAATCTGCGGACGTAACGGACGACACTACTTAAACAAAGAAATATCATATACAAAATCTCTTAGGCGGAAAAGTTCAGGCAAGAAGTGTTTGATAGAAATTTATATTAAACACGTTTTGCCGAAAAAATCTTTCCAACCTTGTAACGATAAGGGTATTTTAGAGCAATCTTTGGACTTTGTACGTCAAACAATTTAGTTAAATATTTCAGAAATGTTTTAGGAACGAACGAAGTAATTTTTCTCAAACTTTTAAAATTGTTGCTTGTGTGAACAATATGTAACCTGAACAAGTTTTATCATGTGTGTTTGTTTGCAATAGTTATCTTCTTTCTTATACCGGCACTGAATATAGATGGCTATAAACGAAATTATAGTAGTTAAAATGGCAATGACTTTGGTTAGTCGGCTTACAAGCTGAAAGGAAAAAATGATGTGAAATCTGGCTTTTATAACAAAAATACTTATATCAGAGTAGTTACCTCTTTATTTCCATTACAATCATTGAAATAACAATCAAGAAGAATTATGGTAACTAAAATTGCCGAACAGTTGGATAACACAATCGTAAGCTCATGAAGGTTAATGACGTTACCTGTTGTTGTAGTAGAATTGTCAACTTACTGATAGTATTCTTCGTTCAGCGACGGGGGAAGGTAAGGCAGATTGGGGGGGCTAGTAGGCTGGATTCAAATTTATTTTTCACATTCCACTAAGTTGCCTTTGGTCATTGTGTGGAAAGGGGTGTTTCGTGTTATTATGCACATCTTACTGTGAATGTAACACAATGTCTGTCGCAGTCAATCTCAATTTTAATAAAGTTGAAAAGTGATCATGGAAAAAATTGAGATTTGTCAAATCTTTGGGGGGAACATGGCCCCCTCTGCCCCCCTGTTTCCCCGTCCCTGTCGTTTCTTCTTCTAGCATTGAAAAGCGTTTAATAACGTATGAAGTAATACCACTAAAATGTGCAGAACAGGGGAATCTTAGGTGGATCGATTGCCATGAGAAACAAATAGCATGAATTGTTGTTGTAATAAGGGACTGCTTAGTTTACAACAATTCTCTTTCCTTCTACTCAAAACACAGATAATTAATTAGTGACACACGAAGTACCAAAATTTACAAAATCGCTGTTTAGATGCATCCACTGTTAAAGAAACAAATAACATAAATTGCGGTTGTTGCATCACAGTACTAAGTCCCAAATGGTTTTCTTTATTCTCATTTAGTAACATACAAAATTATAGGACTAGGATTTGCAAAATAGTTTTTACATTGCTAAAGAAACAAATAAGGTCCATTTTGTTTGTTATGTCAGAGTTCTTTGTTTATAACAATTGCTTTTGTTTCTATTCTAAACATCAAAAATCTGTTATACAAAAGATAGTACTAATATTTATAGTATAGTCATTTAACATTATCAATAACTAAAAGTAATAACAATGTCGAATGAGATTGACGTAGAGGGAATGCACATTTCACTATAGTTATTTCTATGTTTATTCGTTGCATGGAAAATATCTTATGTATATCAAACAAAATGGTTGTACTCAAAATTGCATAACAGTTACTAAACATTGTCGATAGCTGCAAGACACAAACGACGTTAAAGGAGGTTGACAGAAGAGAGAAGAGGATTTCACAACAGTTATCTTTATGCTTATTCCAAGCATTGACAATCTCTTAGTATTAAACGAAATCGTAGTACTAAATAGCAGAATAGTTACTAAACATGTTCGATAGCTGAAAGAAACAAACGACGTTAAAGTAGGTTGACAGAAGAGAGAGTGGAAATTTTACAATAGTTATCTCTATGTCTATTCTAAACATTGACAATCTCTTAGTACCACACGGAATCATAGTACTAAAATAGCAGAATAGTTACTAAACATGTTCGATAGCTAAAAGAAACAAACGACGTCAAATGAGGTTGACATAAGAGAGAAGAGGATTTCACAATAGTTATCTCTATGTCTATTCTAAACATTGACAATCCAATTGGCTACTAAGAACATCAGGTCACCTTCTGTCTAACTCATGATCTGGATCAAAAGCCAAACCAACAACCTTATGTTGTAGATTTCATGAACCTGTGACTTGGTTACTCAAATATCATTTACCACACATAATACTGAAGACTACTTCTTAACAAGAAATTTTGAGTAACAGTTACAGTATCTTAAGTTCATTTGTAATGTCTGATCGTATGGGTATGAATGGTAGCAGTTTCCAACATATCTTATATGTACAGAATGAACAAAGTTTCTAAAATACAGTTATCAGTTGAACAAATAGTATTTGTCTGTACTACCATATTACCTCACTTTCTAGTGCATGTGCTTATAAGCAAGAACTGGCTTTTTTGGTTTCCAAAAAAGCAGAAAAAATTGATGTATATACTTATACGATCATGCGCTTGTTCTCGCATTTAAGATCAATATGCTTATAAAGGCTTTTACAGAAGATTATACAAGTTAGTAAATTTCTATATATATATTCTCATTCGTTCAAAATACTCATCAATGAAAATTTTAGCTGTTTTGCCATGATGTATTGATCCTCTTACCATATACTGAACAGGTATCTCAAGTCCATTTTGTCAAAGTTAATTTTATTAAACCAGTTCCCATTCCTCTCATTGCTATGAATGACTGTTATGTCTTCTCTTCACCCTTTAAAATAACTAGCTCAAGGTCCTGTCAGCCTATCAGCTTTACTACGGGTAATACGGTAGTTTGTTTGACAGAATTTGTTTGTAACAAGAAGGATAAACAAACATTGTTCATGAGTTCATACGGTAAACTACTGTAATAGAAAGGGGGTGGAATAAATATGGAGGTGGAAAAATCCCCAAAACTTAATAACTGGGGGTGGGGGATAGATGGGAGGTTGGGGTTTGGGCAAAAAGTGTAAAAATGACGTCAAGAATCAATGTTTAGAATCAAACTTCCGAAACGTACAGTAATACAATACAAACAACAATCAGTTATTCGACGTCATGGCAGATTTTAAAAATGTTCCCCTCATGCTAGCATCTGTGATGCGCTTCTTTACACTTCTTCAAGACTCGTAAAGGGCACCTTCATCTGTTTAATGTGTGATTTTTATAGTTTAAAAAAGATATTTTCTACTTGCCCACCAAAGTACATCCACAAAAAATTGTCGTGAGTGGGAGATTACTTAAAAATTGATAGCTGGTGGGTTGAAATAATAATGTTCTGGGTGGAAAATTTGTGAAAAATTAATTAGAGTTGGGTGTCTATTAGGTACCCAAGAGTATTAGTAAAGATTTTTTTGTAAGTTAATTATTGTAAACAATGACTTCATGGCCTTCCCTACAATTTGAATGAAGTACATTCTGACCAAAGGTAGCTGATAAGGATTTCTCATTACTGACCATTGAGTGTATTGTGTGGCAGTGAATAAACAAATTCAGAGGTGAGGTAATAATCAGAGAGCTGGAAATATGTTTGTAGGTTTAGGAAGGGGTGCAATTGTTGAAGAAATCAATGTTTCAAATGTTAAAAACAGTTAATGGTAACTATTAAAATATTTCAAGGGGTAGATAGTATCTCATGGTTTTTGATGTGTCTATCTAAATATCTTAAAATTTCATGAAACAAGATACTTTCAAACATTAATAAAATGGCAGGAAAGGCCAGAATAGCAGTGGAAGAGTGAGTAAAAATATTTCTATGACTTAGTTATAAAGGCTCCTTTGATATGGAATAGTAATGTTTATACCTCTCATGAAAGACCTGTATCATCAGTACATTTCATTATATATAGGCCTGAAAGAGAAAGCACAGGATAGAGTAAGGTGGCGAAAGTTTGTTGAGGCCCTATGCATCCACTTGGACGTGACAGGAACATGATTGGTTGATTGATTGACAGGCCTATATACCTCATAATAATATGAACAATGTATAGACTAGGACTATAACAGGACATAACAAAATGAGTGTTGGTGTGGTGGTTGTGGGTGCCTGCTGCAGTTGCAAAAATTATCAGGGGGCAAAAATTAAAGGGACGAAAATTAAAGGGAGCGAAAATTATAGGGAGGCGAAATTTGAAAGGAATAAGGTAGTTGAAGCAATTGCTTTCGAGAGAGTGCTCTTGTTTACTTATTTTTATATTACGTTGCACATCTGATCGGTGTGTTGACATATTCATGATGTGGTTAGAAGGTAACTTCACTGTGCTTGGGTGACCTTAGTAAATATAGTACTGAAACGTCAATAGCATGTAATCTTTAATTTTGAAAACTATGGACGTATTAGTGATCGAGGTGGATAAATGGAACAGCTTAATTTTGTTCATAAAAATCATTGGAAATACTTAGAGACAATGCCATGCATCTTTGAGACCTAGTATCTGGTAATGTCATTGTAACGCAAAGCTGAGAGAACCCTCCTGGGATGGGATGTGTAAAACAACCTAAAGGAGAGTCATCATTATGCAGCCAGGCTTAGCTCACTACACGTTTTTAGTAAACAATTGAACTCTAAGTTGGAGAAATTTTAAACAACTCCTGAACATTTTACCTAATAAGATACTTTGACAATATATTTTTGTTAAGTAAAATTATTCGCACGTCGATACTCGAGCTCAGCGCTGATATTTTGACGAGCCCCCTTACGGTGAAATAGTTATGTTCCACAATCCCATGTCATCACAACGCTTCCTATTTTATGTTGAAAGCTAATTTGCATTTATGAAACAATAGGGAACCAAGTTAGCCACTTTAGTATTGTTTTCGGCGTGAAAATTAAGCATCGCGAGATCTGACCTAAGACCAAAGTAGTGTATCGTGTAGGATGGTTCATTCATTTACCAACACATAGTAGTGTGAAACATTACGTTGATGGTCCAGATTATATTTATGAACGTTGTCCGGTTTAATGCTGAAAACTTTGTTGCGCGTTTGTTTGGTTTACAGGTGTTCGAGAAACCCCCAGAAGGCTCGCGTTTATGTGTTGTGGCAACAAATGTTGCCGAAACATCTTTAACGATACCTGGCATCACTTACGTCATCGATACAGGAAGGGTATGTAAAGCATTGTAAGATAGATGGTTCGTGTAGCTGTTCGTGTTGTATCTTTGCATACAGAGAAATATGTTAAAAAAGGAGGTGGTAAATTGAGAATGTCATGCATAATTAAAATCCTTGATGTACAGATCGCTCATTTTGCGACGAGTTCGACTTTCGAATGACCTTTGCAGCATGAAAACCAGTGCTTCATTTGAGCATCTCTTTGTAGGGACAGAGGTGTGAATGTGCAGATCTGTTGTCCGGTTCCGAATTTTCTGGATCAGGCACAGGCCTTTGCTGATGATTACTACATTTAGTTTAATATATCAACAATTCAATGAAAGGAATTAAGTAGCTGTTATTTGCTAAATTGCTACTGCTTCCATGCTCTTACAACCCTACCGTAACATGCTGAACCTCTAAAGTTTCTCTAAGGGAACTGTTCGCCCGTAATCTCGGATGGTTACTTCACGAGACTATTTTGAGAAAACAGGCGTCTAATTTCTGTAAACATTTTAAGTTCACTAATTAGGCAGAAGGCATTTCTTTGTTTCCATTGAAAAGAACCCGTCACTTTATTTCATTTTTCTACTTTTAATTCGACTTATAAGGCATTTCAGTAATTAGTCATTTCCGAAACACAACAGCTCCATTGTTTTAAGCCCTACTTTTTCGTGATGGGCTCAGTGGGGCAGGAAGGTCTCACCTCTGCATGATTGTGTGATAAAACCACAAAAGTATCCCCCCCCCATTAAAAGAAAACCTCGAAAGGACATGATTTAATGATGCTAGTCTTATGGCTACCGTAAACTGTTGATTAGCAAGACAATCCCTTTTATGTTATTATAAGGATGGTTTTCCCACCTTCCACCACATCCATACCATCCATATAGCACTCTTCCGTAGCGAACCCGACCTAATTTACACCTCCTTTGTTGAAGCATCCTCATGGCAATATTTTACGAATATATTTCCGAGATATTCACTCAATTACTTCTATTACTGCTACTACTACTACTACTTCTACTACTTCTATTACTGCTACTACTACTACTACTACTCCTACTACTATTACTACTACTACTACTACTACTACTACTACTCCTGCAACTACTACTACCTCTCTTGCTACTACTACTACAACTATTACTACGGCGGGAAATTACTAATTTCAGTAGATTATTCTGCGCTCAACCTAGGCACGACTCTCTACTCGTAAATTCTGGTAGTCTCGCAACTACCATACCATAACTGAACAGGTTACTTCAAAAGTCGTTTGAACGAATGGGATAACTTCATTCGGGGGAGAAAATACGCCTTTTCTTAAACGTCGTTACTGTTGGCTTCAAAAATTTAAAAGTTCTAAAGTATAGTTTCCATGTTAATTTAGACCAAAGGAAAATAAGTTTACAGAACAAAACAAAACTTTACTTAAATGAGCCTTAGATGTAGGCTTTATAAAATGTTTAGTATAATTAAAGACATGGCTACTTTAAACTGAAGTATTTCTATTAAATTGTTATCTGCAGTACTCGCAGTAGTGGATCAAGGGGTTGGTTGAAGAAGTTGACTTCAAAGGGTCCTTGTAAACACTGAATAACGTGGTTTGTGTGTATTATGCCAAACTCTCTCAGTTGCTCACATCCATATTGTTATTGAAATAAGGGAACATTGCAAAACCAACCAAACTACAAAGCTATCCTATCTCTATTCAGGATTAAAATGCCTAAACTTGTGGAGGATTCTTGGTAGCGAGCTTGGCCTGGGTGTCTATCCTCTCCAAAGATCCGCCACTTAGTGACATGAATAGCTTTGAGTAACGCTTTGGCTGAAATAGCTGGTTTATTTTTTACATTATCTTTTTGAATTGTGTTCTAGCTTGATTTCAGTCAAGCAGATCTGTTTTCTTACCACTTGTCATTTCGTTAGTACTATTAAAGCCCTTATAAACTTACTCGGTAGTCGCGAAACGCCTTAATTCGGCCAATTTATACTATTACGTACTGAATTCCTAAGGAGCTGCGAGACTGGATAATGTCTATTTATGGACTTTTCAATAATAGCATCTACATAGATACTCTTATTTAGAAGTCCGTGTGTCTATCTAAATCAGCACTATCAGATTTCCTTCAGATATAGGGTCCAAGATCTAACCTACTCTTTGCGTTGTTATGTCAATACCAATGGTTTAAAGTTGTTTAAAACTTCGTATGCACAAATACGGCGTTGTGTTGCCTGCTTGGCATGAAACAGGATTGTGTTATTCATGTACTGAATTGTGTCGTATTCGAAACCTCCTGTTTTGAATAACATTGTATTATGCCCCTCTCCACCGAGAAAATATACCCCGTGTCTTGTGACTCGTGGGTTGGTGCAAGGTGGCACACACTGGTAATTACCGTAAATTACCGATTAAGCGCCCAGGACTCAAAAAAGCGCCCATGCTCAAATAAGCGCTCAGTTTGGGAAAAATATTTCTCACAGGCGCCCAGGTCCAAATAAGCGCCCAGGTCTGGACAACGAAGACGTGGATGCAGCAGCTCCAGAGTTTACGCTTTTAGATGATGATACAGAGGGCGATAAAGATGTATCGATTGATTGATTGATTGATTGATTGATTGAACGCTATCTTTCAATCTATTCTATAGGAAGATCATGTATGTTTAGTTATCTGTTTCTCCTTTCCTTAATAAGCGCCCACTCCGAATAAGCGTCCACCCAAAAAACTTTTGCTCTTAAATATGCGCCCAGGGCACGTAATCGGTCATTTAAGGTAGTTGCTGTATGCTTAACATCTGTGTTAGATAGAACTAGATTATATGAAAATCTTGCCACCAAAGATGTCATCAGAGTTAATGCTTGATCACTCTAACTCATGACATTTAAATGTGAATGACGTTAGCCGCTAAGGCTTCAAAAATATATAGAAGAAGGTTGCTTCAATATATCTTCGTAAATTAAGATTTATTTTGCAATCTTTTAGGAAGAGAGGTTCATATCTATTGGGGCTATTTTAACGTCTGTTTAGTTTATATATATATATATATATATATATATATATATATACATATATATATATATATATATATTTGGCGGGAGGGGTGGGCAGAGGTTTAATAGAAACTATTCTGATGGTTTAGCGACGAAGAAGAATGAAGTACTTTTTATCAATGGATATTGATATACATGACTTTGTCAATGCAGTCTAATGTGTAACATCAAAGAAATTTAACTTAATCTACATCCATGGTAACGAAACGGTACGTATTGACGTACTGGCACAGAATAGTAAATTACTATTTTGTGGTACTGATAGCGTAAGCACAGAATAGTAAATAATATTTACTCATATTTACCATTAAGCCTGAGGGCAAGAAGGAACAGGGGATAATTTGAGAAGTTTTTTCTTGTTTTTTAATTTTGTCCGATACTTTTATTGAAACGTACATCTACTCTAATTTTGCTCAGAATGAGGGGGCCTTTACAGAATGCGATTATTGGAACAAATCGTTTTCGGGTGACGGGGCCGGCTTAACTTTAATTGAGCAAAACTGATAGGTCATAACACAAATCCTTTAAGATAAATTTTTAATTTTACAGAGTATTCATGGCTTCTTGAAAAATGAGGAAGCTACGGATTAGGCACCTTGGGGTGAATATAACTATGAGGTTCTTAGAAAGTTCCACTGGGGTGTTTACTGGTTTCTTAGCAATGGGTGACCCAGCAACATATTACGCAATTAAGTGTGGTCTCTGTGACCCCACACTTTTCACTTTTCGGCTCCCTGTGTCTCCCTGCATTAGCGTTTCGTTTTCATTTTACCAAACATGAAGGTGCGAAGTCACTTGCTACAAATGACCAGAAAACAAAAAACCCATCAATATATGCACCACATAGAGCACAACTTAGCTTGCTAGTGAAGAAACAGCTACTGAAAGCGTTTCATTTGAAAGGACGCATTGTAATCTAGGAAGTCTTCTCCAATGTGTAGGAATTTTATCAGCCTTTTGAAGCAAGATTGGAAGATTGATCAGGTTAATGCGTATTTGAAGAAGTAACATATTCGACTTATAAAGTCCTGCAGTTAGTTAGAATTTACCGTACAGAATGGGTGAATTTGAGAAATTTCAGTTTTTTGATGAAGAAGGGAGACAGGAAATCTACAGGTGGAGTGAACATCGACGTCAAAAATATCAAGGTTTCCGACGGAATATCTACTTTTTGAGGCTTTTTGCATTTGATCGTGTGGTGAGTAGGCTCCTTCTGATGATATTCAGTAATCAATTTCTCGCCGTTATAATGCTTTGCCCGCAATTTATGTTTTTAAATCCGGATTATTTGGAAAATGCAATCACGATTGTTACTTTTCTAAACTTGGAAATGTAATGATAACGATCGTTGTTTATGTTGAGAATTGCTGGTTGATTGGTGGTGGTCATACGATGTTGAAGTGTTGACTTGAGAAGTTGACACATGATGTTTCAGTGATCAGCTTTTATTCCTTTTGACTCCGAAATATACCCTTTTCTAAATATAATGCTAATCCGTGAACTGCTAATTGGATTTACCGCCATGCATTTCACAACCTCAGTAACAGAATCGATAGTAACAGAATTGCTGTTCAATTCGAAATGTCCTTGACATGCGGTGATGTTCGTGCATTGTCATGGCGAAATGATGATAGAAGGAGTAATAAGATGCATAAATTCGAAAAAAAGAGAATCAATTGCAGAGAGAAGAGCAGGTGGTCCCCTGGTGTCCCTGGTACTGAAAGATAACAATAAATTTAATTTTGAGACGGTAGGATGGGCAAACCAAACAGCTGATCGGCGTTGAAGACTTCAAATAAGAGATCACCTTGTCATTCTCCGAATAACGCAAATTCATCTGCACTAAATTTATAATCTTGCCAATTAAACTATTTCATAACATTTCATTTCACATGCCCACCGCAAGTGCCGCAACGTCTATTTGTGATATTGCACTAGTTCATTATGAAGTTGCTACTGTAATGTGAGCAATGCTGCTTACAAAACACTTGCTGGGTTAAAAAGTCACGTTAGGGTCCGTCATGGAAATAGTGACACATAACTTTGTATTGCAAGAAAATCGTCAAACTCGAAATCGAGTAGACAACCATCATGTATGTATGTATGTATGTATGTATGTATATATGTATGTATGAATGTATGTATGTATGTATGTACGTATGTATATATGTATTTATGTACTTATGTGTTGATATATCTATTTACATATTTATCTATGTGTCTCTGTGTGTGTTTATCTATTTGTGTATTTACGTATTTATGAATTTATGTATTTATTTTTTTATTTGTTAATCTATTTATTTATCGTCCTTCTCTTATTCGCAGATTGTTTCAGCCACCAGCAAGACTAACAACCAAGGAGAAATCGTATACTACATTTTGGATCAAGGAACAGTCTTAAGTGCCTCAGATGCTGTGGCAGTCTATGGACGGCTATCGACATCACAAATGGGAGCCATTCTTGGTTACCAGGTACGAGAGGGCATATACGACTTAGAACTCAGAATCATAATGCATGTTACTAACTTGTTAGCTACTGTGAAAAATTGATTTGAAAGGGGCGTCATGGAACTAAGACGGACTTTTGGCAAGGGATTAATGCAGTATCTGTTCTCATTGATGGCAGATTGTTTCTATGATCCATGAGAGGAGGTCCTACCTACGTGGTGGCAGTTGGTAGGGGTAGCATTAAAAAGGTTCCAAAAACCTTGTTTTCATAATGGTCCCTTTATAGAGGTGTTAACAAAATATTGTGCTCAAAAGCGAAAGGAAGAACTAAAGTCGCAAAGGCTTAAAAGGAGATTTCTTTAACAGACAGATAGAGTAAGAAGTGAAAAGGTGTTGAGAAGATGTGAGATAAATAAAGAATTGATCAGCAGTAAAGTAAATGAGACTTTCTAGGGCATTTGGCAAGACAGAATGGCCGGGGACACACCGTACTCATAGGAGAAATCAATGGAAAGAGAGCAAGAGCAGAGAAAGAGAAACAGTTTTAACAATCGTGGGTTCATGTTTAATGACGAGACAAAATAACATTCACATGACAAAAGACACAAACTGTGGTATGACACGTCCTTCACCGTCCTTTAGAGGGTATGGAGCTTGAAGACGAAGACCAAGATATTTTGAAAAAATATTTGCCTTACTGCAACCTTAGCCAGCCCCCCTCCCCCCGAAATTAGACCAACTGAACAGTGCATATTTGACCTTTCTCATGGCCTGTTTTGTTTTAAATTCTCCAGGTCATCACGGCGCCTGTGCCTTTAATTGCACCTCCAACTACGGCCGCAAGTAGCCAAAAGGAACTCTGGATAATCGGAGCTGTCGTGGGTTCGCTTGGAGTCTTCATCATAGTTGTATTGATACTTATGTATTGGAGGTGGAGAGTGGGTGGACCTCAACGAAAAGTGATGCCAGCGGAGATTGAAATGATTGAGAGCAGACACGTCCCATCCAAGGAAAAGGTATGATGTCCATTGCATTAAGGTGTGTCTGTGTTGGGGGTGGGGGAGGAATTTTGCGTGTTCTCCGTTTGCTATTAGACAGCTGTATTTTTACTGTTGTTAGTGTCTCGCCAATACCATCAAACTTTAAGAATTTTATTAAAACAGAATTTCGAGAGTACATTTGTAGTCCAGTGGTCGTACACAGTTAATTAACGCTTCGAAAGTTTACTCTTTCGTTTATCTGCCTGTTCATTCATTCATTCATCCATTCGTTTGTTCATTCATTCATTCATCCATTCGTTTGTTCATTCATTCATTCATATATTCTTTCATTCATTCATTTATTCTTTCATTCTTTCATTTATACATTCATGCGTATATTTATTTGTCCATTCTTTCGTTTACCGATGCACTCGTTTATTCATTCATTTATCTATGTATTTGTTTATTCATTCACTCATTCATTTATTCATTTATTCATTTATTCATTTATTCATTTATTCATTTATTTATTCATTTATTCATGTATCCACATACCACATTTATTGCTTCGTATTGTCATTTCAAAGAAGAATAAACGCCAAACATGTCTAGTGGTTATATGCAAAGATAAGCGTTTTGTTTTCGCTTCTTAACTGAACTTTTAGTTTCTTCTCAACCTCGATATAGTTGAAAAGAAAATTATCTGGTCAAAACTTTAACTCAAAGCAAAATTAAAGGTGTCCGACAAAGTATTGTAAATGTACGGACAGTTTGTTGTTGCTGTTACTTTTCTTAGGTTCTACTGTTTTATACGGTAACTGTCTTTGTATTTACATTTCTTTCCTTTATGAAAGAAAAAGACATTCTTAATTAAGGTAAATATGACAGGACGAGAAGAACACTCAAGTATTTGTAGAGGAACTGGGCCTTGGACGCTCTGGACTACTTCGTGTCTTACGTGCGACCAAACCTTGAAACTAAACATTTATCGAACCAACGATACCTCGGGAAACACTCATCCATGACCTATACAGTTTAAAATAGTAATAGGAGGATCAATAAGTCTACATAGTGTATAATCATAGTAGCCACTTTGTAGGTTGTCTCACTGTTTACGAATCTTGGTAAGTTGGTATTGATAACTGCTTTGCAGCGTATATTTAGCTCTTCGTCTTGCTTCAAACTAATTCGACGACTTAAATGAAAAGTGTCGACCATGGAAGTAAAAGAACATCTCGGAACTTGTTGGTTTACATGAATAGGTTTGATTAGAGGGAAATGTTTTCAGAATCCACAGTTTGAAAAAGTGCAAAAAGCAAAGTCTATTTTGCAAGTAGTTCCTAAAGAAATAAACTCCCCATAACAGGTTCAGTTTAGGAAGAAAATGGTTGACGCCATTTAGAAACAAACTGCCATGGTCTCAAAGACAAAATTATTCGTCATCGTCGAGTGAAACAGCACCTCAATAAGCCTTCATTTTTAATATCAATTGTCAGCAAGGAGCGTCCTAGGTCAAAAGTTGCATAGAATATATTCACAAAGAGTACAGTATTTGAATATTGTCCTCTCCTGTCCCTTTGTTATGCAGCATAGCATGAAATGTAGACAAAGAATACATTGTAGATTAAATTCCATTCTAGTTCCATTCCAGATAATGTGGTTAGTGATAGTCAAATAATCAGGAACTCTTTCAAAGCAATACGAATCGAGAAGTGAGTAAGACTGCTACCAAAACAAAAATCTTGGACGGTCTTGTTTAAAATTACTGAGTGATGGAATAGACGGGATATGGCAAAGCCGTTGAAATCGTGGCTAGTTGGATGGGTAATTTAAGACACAAACGATGAACTCTTTAGTGCAATATCTTCATCACTGACAATTTTCATTCTTCTAAGGATTTCGTTATCTGTAAATTATTGCGCGCTTCTGCAGTTTCGTACCTTCTCTAAAATCATCTTTGATATATTCTTATCTGCATAAATTTATGATGTCAGTAGTTTATCATATCAAAAATTAAACGAAAGCTGACCGGTTGTCGTTGCGTACGCTAAGTTACAAATACAGAGCTTTGTAAATACCCTTGTTGTGATTAGCGATTCAAACACAAGCCCGAGAGTTCCTACGTTAATCTGCCAAATTTGAGAGTACTTTTCAAGCCGGCATGAGTTGATGACAACCATTTGGACGGGTGTTTCTTTAGACTTTGCATGGCACATTCTCAATTTGATACTTGCTTGGTATGAAATCTAGTAAATCCACGTCCAAATGCTTGTCAACTCATATTTTGGTTCTTTGAGAATAATATATTACAAGCGAATAATGCATCAACCTTAAAGTGGGAATAGTAGCTTTTATTCAAATCTAGATAATGGATAAAACCTGTTTACATTACAGTTTCTCGCCTTTATTAAAAACATAATCCGTTTTAAAGAATGTACTGCTGCCAATGAATAGCTATCATACTTGGTAACATTGTTATTACCGGAAAATATTCGCTTATCTTTATTCTGCAGCAAATTCCCAGGTGGAAGTAAGAAAGGAGGGGCAAGTAGTGAAAGAACAAACGACTAACAATAGTTTTTAATCAAAGCAGATAAAAGATAACGTTAGTACCACAAAACTGAGGTCAATAAAGATAAGGTCACCCTTCTTCAATTTCTGTGAAGTCACTTGTTTATAGCGGTGCAAAACAAAACAGGTCCGACAGTTTTGACTCGTGGATGTTGAGTTGATGATCCTCCTCTCGCTCTTCAAAGCAAAGCTCCTTCATTACAAAGTCAGAGAAGCAAGGTTCAAGGATTTGTTTTGGAAATAGATTTGCAAAAGACCCTAAACGTGTTGAAACTATGCAGCCTACAAACCAACAAATTAACCATATTGGTGTTTTATCAATCCAATAATAACACACCAAGGGAATTCCCATTAGCAGCTATTGCTCAATTTTTATCGTGGGAATTAAATGTCTCCACAGAGGAAGTATACAAACGTGCAAATTTAATGTTCCACACACATTTGATGCTGGTGCAATCTTACCCGGAGATTACAGGTATGGTCCTTCCCATTATGATGTCTTGGAAGAATTCACCACAACCGATTCATGAGCTGGCTTAGCTATGATTCGTTAAATTGAGATTATCAAGGATCTAAGAAGGCGTTGGCTAATCATTGTAACTGCCAAAACTGTTCATTTCGAGTCAGGGTAAGACGATTAGTCAGAAGTGGATCTAGGCAGACACGACATGTAAACGCAGTATTTACCCCGTAAATGGTAGTAAATGGTGGATCGGGTGAATCCAAAATGGCAGATCCAAAAGGGAATGGAATGAAAGCACGTCCACAAAGAAGAGGGAGTAATAGTAGATCTGGCAGTAGGTCAGGAACAAAGGGTGCCAAAGGGAAGGAGATTCAAAATGGCGAGAAGGATAATGAAAAGGAAATTAAATGCCCAGATTGTAAGCATGTAGTGAATGATAAAGATGAGGCACTTTAGTGTGACTATTTTAAATTATGGTTTCACACAAAGAGTCAGGGGGTCAGTGAAGAAAGGTAAAAACTGATTGTGCCCTGAGTAATCTTGATACTAATGGAGAGGACCAATCTCTTCACTGGTTTTTCACAGTATGCAATAGCCATGCAGTTACCCCCTTGAAGCTTGTTCAACCATTAAAGTCTAATCAGGAAAACATGACTACCAGACTGAACAATGCTTTTGAGAGGGTAAAACAAGTGGAGGACCCAGTGAACTCACTGAAAAGTAACAATCAGGAAAGTGATGAAAAGGTAGCAAGGTTAATCAGGGAGGAAATAGAAGAAAACCAGGAGAAGACTAATAAAGCTAATAATATAATCATCAAATTCCTACCTTAAAGTGAGAGCGAAACAGAAGATTTGGATGCTGTCAATGAAATATTTCAGGTCTTGGAACAGGATGGTATAAATCTTTCAGAAGTAACTAGAGTAGGAAAGTCTATACCTGAGAAATCAAGACCACTGCTCTTAAAATTTAAAGATAAGGACTCCAGATCCAGATCCGCGTTGGGTATGCCCCAACAACCCCAGCCTGTGTAATCAACAACAAGGGACCTGTACAGTTGCACTCTACACAAGTTACAGCACAAGATGATGTTAAAGTTTGAGGTTGTGTTACAGTTAAGGATTTACACTGCACTAGCACTGACACTGTTACTGTTCATAAACTCAAAAGTTTTTATGCAAGCAAGCAAAGCAATAGTTGATGAATCGTTTCATTTTAGTAACAGTGAGTATGTGACCCTACAGTGCTACACGTCTAAAATGTAAGGATCACGAACAGTATGCCTAGAGGTAGTGACATGCCAAGAGAAGTCTCCACTCACGTCTGCAGTAACGTTATATTTACAGAGATAAATGTATAGGGTTGTGCACTAGAGGAAAACAATAATCTATAAATGACATTCAAGAGCATTGAACTGACACACTATCAAGTTTCCACCATGAGAAATCTTAGCTTATCACAGGGCGAATATGTGTAAGAGTTTAATGAACACTTACCTTCGACCTTCCACATTATCACATCTATAAAGGGTCCAGTTAGCAAACTAGTACTTGAGCAAGGATTAGCATGATAGTAGATTGTGTTTCCATTAAAATAAATCTTTAAAAAATATATTAAAAATAGCCTAAATTATGTCTACATATAGTTTATTGGTTCACACTTTCTTTACCAGACAATTTGATGTAAAATAAAACAAAGCAAAAACCGAATCATAACATTTCCTGATTTTAAAATATAAAATTCAAGGAAACGAATTTAAATTTTGAATTGAATTTTATATCTTAAAATCAGGAAATGTTATTATTCGGTTTTTATTTTGTTTTACTTGCTTCACACTTTTCAAATTATTCTGAAAAGTATTCTAAATTCAGAAATCCTAAAAAAAATTCCAGTCTTCATCCAGACAAGTGCAATATCTCGGCAACCAGTGTGAGGAAAAATTTGAGCAGACATTATGTAACAGTCAAATATTAAAAATCATACTACCCCTGGGCCAGTCATAAAGAGATTTGCACTAAAGAGTTGAAAAACCGAGGGGGAGGGGGTTATTTACCTACCCTCACCCCCCCAACACACATACCCCCGGAACCACAGAATAGGGTAAGCACCGCTTTGCTCCGCGCTCCTTTAACCTTCTCCAATCTCTTTCTTCACCAATACTAATGATACGATCAAACACAATGTACCATGAGAAATCTTACAATATCATCACTCGATAATAAAGCAAAATGCAAGAACTACCTAGAATTCTAATACCATATCGTCTATCACACTACAAGAAATACATTTTGTACATTAAGGATTGACTCACAACTGTACACACTCTATCCCTTCTACAAGCATCCGATTGTTCACGTTAGCCAAAATGTGCCAGCAGATTATGCAAGGGCTCTTATAAAACAAGGATAATCGAAAAACGACATCGGATGAACGTCGAAACAATTCAGATCTCTGATTCTTTGTAACCCTGCCACCAAAAATATCGGACTCTTAATATTCATCATTAAATTGTGACATCATACTTAAGTACTCCATTGCCTACAATTTTCCTTAATTGGTAAAAATTGGCGGTGAAAGTTGGTTCATCTTACGCATGCGACGTTGATTGGCTCTTCACGTTGTCTAATGTTTCAAACTTTTTCGTGGCGGCTCTGTCAGACTAAGTATCCAAACATTAGGGCAGGGTGGCCAACCAGTCAGAGGCTAAGAGCCGGTTTTTTCAGCCAGCAAAATTTAATGCAATGTCACACACCAACATGATAATGGCAGACATTGACTCCTACATTACTAAGACTACAGGCCAGTTTTTTTCAACAATTAACATTGTGTGCTCTGTCGCACACACACGACAGGCCGAGAATTTTTGACACTTGTCAAGCCCCTTAAGAGCCGTATGAAACCGGCCAAAGAGCCGCATGTGGCTTGGGAGCCGCGGGTTGGCCAGGGTACCATTAGGGCTTCGTCTTATAACAGAACAAATCTCTTTTTAGATAGTCTTAAGACGAGGCACTTGCAAAGAATCGTTCTCAAAACGTCGACCCATACTCAACAACAGAAATATTAAATTGGACACTAAAGGCGGGTGCTTAAAACCTACGTATTGTCAGTCCTGACATATGGCTGCGAATGTTGGACTATTAACGAAGAAATCCAAAAGAAGCTAGAAGCGGCAGAGATGTGGTTCCTAAGAGGATTGCTAAGAAATTTCATGGACGGAACACAGATCAAATGAGCTAGTCCTTTTCCTAGTAAACTCAAATGAGGAGACTCATTAAAACAATGAGAAAAAGGTAGATGCAATACGTTGGTCTCATTGTGCGACACCATCCCCTGCAAGGTTGTCTTTGTTAGGAAAAAGGTAAAAGTGCACGGGGAAGACAAAGAAGAATACATCTGCAGTCCCTTAACGCGTGGGCAACCAATAGCAACTGTGAACTCCTTCATATCTGCTATGATAGATTAGTGTGGAGACGCACTTACAGAAGAAGTCAAAGCTATGGCTACCAAATAAATAAATTTATCGACGATCATGTAACTTCCTAACGTGTAAATACAACAAGCTTCTTTGAAGAACAAGTTCATAGAAAAATATGTTCTTTGAAGTAGACATTCTTTGAAGAATCATTTCAATAAGAACAAGCATTATCAATTTCTTCTATAATTAAACACCACAAGTAATAGATAAGTGAATGGCAATTCAGTTATCTTTTATTTGTGGTGTTAATTTCTAAAAGAAAATGACACTGCTTGTTCTAATGGCAGTTAGGGGTAGGATGGTCACATGCCCATCTTCCCCCAAACCAAGATGCCCATCTTCCCCCAAATGATATCTCTGAGTTCCACCTATTTTTTTCTAGTTTGTGTTACATGCACAGGTGTCTAACTTTACATGAAGATAGGGCAACTGTCAGAGTTCTGCTGAATACCTGTGCCCTTCTGCTAGGTTAACAGTGGTGGCCAGCAGAAAAAATTATGTTCATATAGAAACTTTTACTTTTTACCTGCAAATTTGCATTTTCCCAAATATTTTGGCCATGACGAATGATCTACTGCAAATAACAATGGCAGTAGAACTAATACACTTCAAAAATTTTCCACAAGCAACATTATTATAAAAAAGTCATTTCTGATGATTTTTGAAGGGGTGCCCATCTTACCCCAGCCTCCCCTACGTCATTAAAAATGTTGCTTTTCTTATATCTCCCTTAATCCTTTACCAAGCTAGTGAGTTTACTTGCTCTCCCCTAGAGATCCTGGATATCCCTAAAACACAAATGATTGTGTTATAGGACAGAAAATCTTCGCGTTGTTCAATTTTCCGCTCTATATATTGCTTTTTCCATTCTCACCAATCTCTTCATTGTTTTCATAATCTCTTTATATTCTTTGCAAATTGAAAGAATTGGTATGTCTCAGCATTTGCATTCTAAGATTGCACCTTTTCCCCAAATCTTGGTCAGATCTCTGCTGAAACTTTCAATAAGTTTCTCCTCTCCCTTCAACAATGTCATTATCTTCAAGAACTTGGTAACATTGATTAATGTCTTCTTCTGAGTAGAATAAGTCTGGGGTACATATCTGAACAGCGACCACTAGTTCATTACTTGCTTTTAATTGAATAGTTAGTAACCTTTTGTGGCCCCTTAAACTTGGGGAACCTAATTTGTGTTTTCACTACCAAAAGATTAAAGGGCTAAATAACACTGGAATGACTACACTAAAATCGGTTGTGGGATGCTGTACTCGTAAGGCTCATGATCTATTAACTACTAAACGTAGGTCTATGTAAACAACTTGTAAAACCAGGCCCAGGTACGACCATTGTAAAGGCTATTTATAGGCTTAGGCTTTTCCCATGCCCATGTCATGCTGTATAGGGCCTAGTCATGGTCGCCGTGAACAGCTAGGAGCTATTCATTAGGTCTTTGTTTGATGCTATACTGCCCACAACTTTATTTTCAGTATATTTCTCGGAACGACGTACTGCCAATATAGATATATATATATGACTAAGTTAATTAAGTAGGCCCTACCGTCATTATACAACACATGCATCATCATGCAAATGTGACAAATCGTCGAATTCTCTATTCATATATTACTAGAAAAAGATGCCACTCGTCTTTAACACAAATCAATAAAATCAGAAATAGCAGGTAAGCAAGCAGAAATGCTTTAAGTGATAGAATAGTTTGGTCCTTACCGCTCATCCTCCATCGTACTCCCTGCGCCAAGAACGCCGGCCATGTTGAATTTGGTACCTTTGCCTCGTCTGGGCAACTTCAAAAAGAGGTTGGCACCCGTCAAATCCGGTGCTGAATCAGCTCCCACGTTCTTCCGAACGAGCGATTGACTTCATTAGCACTCGTACTCCTTTAAATAGCAGTTGGTATCAGCTTATATATTACAGAGTCAGATGCACTTCATATGTACCCGACACACAGTGCACTGCAGCTGAATTAAGTGGACAAATTCAAGTTTACCAGTTGAAATTACGGTAATATGCGTATCAGTGTCTCACATGTATACACTATGGATTCAACCTCCTATTTATTATGACGTCTTCTGCTGATCCTTCCGAAGATTCACTCTGCCAGATGGTGCATCTACGTATCCTCATAGGTGTATGTAAATAGAACTTCTCATGCTTTATCCAAATTTCCCGATTCTTTTTCTTGTTCAGTATATTCTCCTTCGCAGGTTCCTTTCCTATGGAGACCATTTCCGTTGCGTCACATTACCATCTCTCTTCTTAAACGATTGCATGTTATCAACCCAATGTCTCATGATTTATATACTAGATAAACGCTCTGCTTTAGCAATCTCTCAATCAAAGACCCCTGATGAGCAGTGGACCCGACATTGAAACTACCCTAAATACAGAGAAAAACCGCCAAACAGGCTAACTAATAAATAAAGGGCAGCTGGGGCGTCCAAGGGCGACGCCCCTTAATTTCTGCTACCGGGCAGAGAAGCAAGCCATGAAGCAGGCCCAACTGACCGGTAGGACCGCCTCTCTCGGATTACGGAAAGCATCTGTCATCGATGAGAACAGATACTGGGATATTTCTGAAACCTCGCCCCTGGTCAGGACTCCCCGGAGGGAGATTAATCTATCCCAATTTCAATCATTTATTTAATCAATTCCATTTTACAAAATCAAATATAAAATTTTAATCAATTGTTAATCAGAATAGTTACAAAGACTGAAAAATAGGATATTACAACTTAGGTTTAAATGAGAACAGATACTGCATCCATTCCTTGCCAAAAGGCCGAGAAGCGATGCTCTTGTTTAGCACCGTATAATTCTAGTAAAGACTAAGGTACCGAAAAGGTATTCAGGAAACGAAATATTCTTTGAACTCCTTCATTCTTCAGCTCCAACACAAACTGACTTCCACACAAAATCACACATGGGTAAATACATGCAAGATTGCACCATTACATCATCTATGCTTCAGTAATCAAATCATACAATAAAGATCTGTGAATTATTGCTTAGTCAGGATATAACATCATTCTTCTGTTTGCTCGCGTAAAAACAACTAGCATCTATGCCTGAGCCTTGATATTGTTGTTTCCCGGCCTAGGATATGTCAGTCAGTCAGATCAGAAATCACACACGGGTAAATACATGCAAGATTGCACCACAATTACATCATCTATGCTTTAGTAATCAAATCATACAATTAAGACCTGTGAATTATTGCTTAGTCTGGATATAACATCATTCTTCTGTTTACTCGCATAAAAACAACTAGCATCTATGCCTGAGCCTTGATATTGTTGTTTCCCGGCCTAGGATATGTCAGTCAGTCAGATCAGAAATCACACACGGGTAAATACATGCAAGATTGCACCACAATTACATCATCTATGCTTTAGTAATCAAATCATACAATTAAGACCTGTGAATTATTGCTTAGTCTGGATATAACATCATTCTTCTGTTTACTCGCATAAAAACAACTAGCATCTATGCCTGAGCCTTGATATTGTTGTTTCCCGGCCTATGATATGTCAGCCATACTTTTGGTTGTGGAGTATTCTAGCAAAGATGGCTTCTTTTGTCTATTTACGTAATCGATGAATAGGCCATTCACGATTTCAAATTCAACTGATAACGTCAGCTAATTAGAATATCCTATTCATATTTTGTCGTCTTCGCATACTGAAAGATGAAATGAAGCATGAAATCGTAATCTGTCCTGAGGGAAGTCTTGTGACACTAAACTTCAAATCAGATGACTTGCTTCTTGTCTCTGCTATTCCCATGCGAGTCGTGAAATGTTCTTGTTGAATAGCCAAACACATGCCATTTCAAGGGGATTGATGCATTTGTTGGGACACAATTACAACAAAAAGCGAAATTTACTTTGACTACCTTACATTATTCACTGCAAAGTGTAGGTTATAACCATATTTTGGCTTCTGAAATTTCCGAGTCACATTCTCACGTAATTTCCGTGGTGGCGTACATTGGCAGGTCAGTGCCCTTTATAATTTCCTAACTATGAGGTCTTTAAGTTCCTTCCTGTGTCTAGGCATTTAACTTCATTCTCACATTGTCAGATAAAGCTGTACTGCTCGTGGAAAGACTGTCCCAAGAAGACAAAATCCATATCTACCGCTTTCATATAGATATAGAAGGGGTCTGTAATTAATTGAAGGCACCAAAAAAGGGGGTCTTTAATTATAGGGGGTCTATAATTAGAGGGGGTCTATAATTACTTGACATGATGCAAAAAGGGGGTCTATAATTGGAAGGGGTCTATAATTAGAGGGGATCTATAATTAGAGGAAATACGGTAATCACTTTCTGACTCCCTTCGTAGACGCTCCTAACGTTGTTGTCATGTTTTTTCATTCGTTATTCTTGAAAATTTCTCTTCCGTCATGGCGTCATCGAGGTCTTGTGATGCTGCTTACGAACTTTCCTTAGGTGGTCATCTTATTTCTGAAGGATAGACTGAATCTTTGCGCAAGAGCTTTTAAAGAAGATCGATGCTGTGATATACATCACTTGTAAGAAATAACTGCAAATTTTCATAGCTGAGTGCAAAACACGTAGTCATTTTCTGGTTTTCTTTGAGAGAGACTCTCCCAACCTTGTTATCAAGGCAAACTATACGTGGTTATAAGAAAGTATCTCTCTCATCTTGTTGTGATTACGGTCTTTCGATGCTGTCTACATACTTGCTTTAGGTTTTTCAGAAACGCGTTAAAAGGACATATGATATGGTGCGATAACATCATTGTTAGAAACTAGAGCTCCCCGCGAATTACGTATTTTGTAATGCCTCGAACTCAAAACGAGGCCCGACTTTTGTGTATATAATTAGCATTAATTGCTTGATTAGTAGTAAAGCGAAGGTGTTAGGAGCAGGAGTTAATTGTGATATCGAAATAATGTTATTCAAAGGAGTTCATGTAAATGTATAGTCTTAATGTGTAGTAATAAATTCTTGAGTTCTTTAAAATACTCGTATTGTCGAACCACATTCTAGAACAGTGATATATTCGAAGCTACGCTATGATAAAAATAATTTGTATTTGATATCAAGATGTGAAGGTTAAAGGTAAATCAAAATATTTTTAGACTTGTTTTCCTTTTCGGGAATATGTTTTAAGGATGGTTTATCATAACCGAAGATAATGTATGAATTCTCAGCTTGCAGGGGTTGTAAAAATTAGTATGATAAAAACCACTCAAGATCGGCCGTGACTTTATTGGAATTCCCCAAACTAGGAAATAAATATTTGTTCCAAAGTCCCTTATCGTCACAACCTGTCCAATCTTACGTTTAAAACGGACACCCTTGTACGAACAATAAGCAACCAGTGAAGCAACTTCGGTATTTTCCAAATTTAAGCAACTTTAGATGTGACCCAAAACCTAATATTGTCTATATAAAAACTTATTTATCAAGTACAAAGGTGAAAAGTTAAAATGGCTAAAGGAATAGTAAGTAAAAATTAAATAGTAAATTGAAGTGCAAGAATCCCTAGAGGAAGTAATTATGGACACGAGTTAGCACACCAAAATGAGGCTGTGACGTAGAATACACTACTGAAGCCCGTCCAATTTTACTAATGTACTACTATGACGTGACTTGTAACTTACTTCTTTAGAAAGTGTTAAACTCAAATTTTTTCTCGTTAGATATTTAATGAAATTCATCCTTACCCTGCAATGAGCTGTTTGCGGCACGTAATGGATATTATCCCCAGTATTTCAGTCTAAGCTTGAATTTCCGAAGAGGCAACTCAAAGAGATTTAATGGATATACAAGAGTGACTTGCTGCACACTTGAAGAACCAAGAAGCAAGAACGAGGGATTAAAGAAAGTGAAATGCCCCTCGAACCGACTTTCAGAAGGAATTAGAAAAAGTTTTAAGGTTCTGTTGAATTAAGGAAGGTGACTCAATCAAAAAGAGCAGTATATACTCTTGAGTGCCTGATAAGCGTCCCCGGACGCTTATTGATTTTCGGAAATTTTTCCCTCCCCCCGGACCTTATTTGGATCCCCCGCTTATTAATTTTGGCGAATTCAGTTTCATACAAATGAAATTTATGTCAGCATATCATATATATTGGATGGATAGAGAGGGGGAAATCCCTATCGTGCAATCATTACATCAGGTTGCTATGGATGATGTAAGATTCACGACACTCTCAAATACACTTCTTGTTTTGCAAGGTGAAAGTATGGATAAAACATTCTATTTTATTACTTAGGAAGTGTGGGAGCTAGATCATGTCTCTACCTTCCAGTTTAATCCGATAAAAATTAAACGTCGATCTATCAACCTACACGTTTTTTATATATGCAACTCAGTTGCTTAGGTGTGAGGCCTCGATTTGGCCCAAAGTCTAAGCAACAAGCTAAACCGCTGGAGACCTCAAATTCAGTAGCGATAAATTTTTAAAACGCCTGAAAAACAAACCAAGGAACGTTTCCCATTAAGAATTGGTTACAAACTGTTAATACATAACAAAAATCACACTGTTGATAATGTGTTAAGCAGAGAGATCAGAGATCCAACCATCATTTGGTATTTCATCATTTTTTACACAACGAAATTCGACGATAACCTATAGTGATACCTAAGCAACTACTTAAGCAACTCCAGGCCTGATTTTGAAAAATTACTAAGCAACTCGAGGGTTGAGCGCGAAAAGAGAGTTGCTTATAAAAAAAACCAGTGTACTCAGATAATGGCTTCAAACTGCAACAGAAACAGGTGTAGTTCTTTAGCAAAGCACCGATTACAAATAGAAGGTATCCTACCAATCTCCTAATTTTATCCATGATCTGGTCCACCGCATTTCTTCCTACGGTGTAATGGCCCCTTGCAAAATTGTTCGCAGCGTCTTCTTTTCCCGTAATCATTTGATCGGGATGGAAAAGCTCTTTGAATGGCCCAGTTCGAATTTCATCTGCAAAGAAACAACAATTTGGATTGTTTAAGATCATTATTCTTACGCATGCATCGATTGTGTGAATTCGTAGCGAAAGAGAAAATTCTGAGAGAAAAAACTAATAGTTTTGAAAAGAACATTAGAGAAATAGAAAATAAGTCACCACCGGGGATCGAACCCGTGACCCACGCTTTTGTGGCGTGCGCTCTACAAACTGAGCTAGGTGACCCCTTATGTTAACATATTCTATTTCTCTAGTCGCCACATTAGCTTCCAGTCATCCACCGGTGGACATCGACATCCAGCTCAATGCAATTGGAGACCAGACTTTCTGCGCCATGTGACGTGACCAAGGAAGAACTGCCTTCCGGTCCGTCATCTGTCCAAAGCCCAGTGAAGTTAGAAAGTATCATCGAGAAGAGAGGTTTTGAAATGTTAGTTTCGAAAAGAATGCTAGAGAAATAAAAAGTACATCACCACCGGGACTCTAACCCGTGACCCACTCTATCGCGTCGTGTGCTTTACAAACTGAGCTAAATGACCTCCGATGTTAACATACTCTATTTTTCTAGTCGCCATATAAGCTCCCTAGCATCCACTGGTGGAGATCGACATCCAGCTAAACGCAATTGGAGACCAGCCTCTCTGTGCCATGTGATTTGACCAAGGAAAAACTGCCCTCCGGCCGTCTGTCTATCAAAAGCTCATAGAAGTTAGCCCGGTGGTGACATATTTTCTATGTCTCTAGTGCTCGTTTCAAAACTAACATTTCAAATTATCTCTTCTCGAAGATAAAACTATGTTATTTTATGACCGACGGTTTTGTAACGTTTTCAGTATTTTTCTGTTATCACTTTGTAACAGGAGCGTCGCAGTCGGCGCTAGGTAGAGCAATTCTTTATAAACAGCAGACAAATATCTTTGGTTTTTTCAATGCATTAGAGGAGCAATGACTTCTCTCCCAGTTACGCAGTCACTCTCTTCCGTTTACAAAATGACAAGCATAGGTATTTATACACAAAGAATCGACCAATCACAAAACTAATAATGACATGGAAGAATTTCATAGGTTCATAAGAATCAAGGAGTGGTTGGACTTAGGGAAGATATTATCTTATATATATATATAGATATTCAAAAGCCTACGTCCTCCTATGCGTATAAATATAATATAGAACTCAAAAAATACACAGCTATGAGAAGCACATGACGATTAAACGATGGATATCACATGCAAGTCAAGGTAATTATACCCTATTGTCTTATAATCTACCTATAATACATTGTGACTTAGCTTATGTCCTATGACCTAGTCATATAATTTTTTTCCAATTCAAAGTGACGGTAGTTTACCCTATCCCACTTCGATTCAACCGTCTGCAGAACCGTCGATTCATCTCCCAATAATTTTCGGGCCAAGGAGTAGTTTTTCGGGAAAATAATCCACAGCCCCCCCTCCCCCTCCCCCAATATTTTTCGTCCGTTGGGCCTTTGTATTCAGTTTGCAAGGACGAAATTACACATTTCCAAACTGCTTGTCAAGGATAAAAGTTAGACAACCACGATTGAAAATACTCTTAGCTCCCAAAATAAATGCTGGAAAGCGATGATAAATGTAATGTTTCCATGGAAACTGCGGATCAAATATTGACTGCCTTGACTTAACAAGCACACCCGACGAAGAATTTCAGAAATCTACCAACACATCGTACATCAACTGGTCATGTCAACGTTGTTTTTCAGGAAGTGTAGTTTATTTGGTGGCAAACATCTTGGGTACAGTCTATGGCAACTGTCCTCCCGACCTCAAATTTGTTTGTGTAAAAATGGACAGCATAACCTCAAGTGATAAACATGTTTTTACAAACAACAGTGAGGTGTTCATAAACTAAAGCAATATCAGTATGTCATGTTTACGATGAAAGCTACCACCATATTAAGATATTGTTAGCATAAGTGAATTACGTCAGACATTCTTTTGCAAAACACGTTCGCTATAGAATGAGCATTAATCAAACCATTTGTAGGTTACGTAGCTGAAGCGAATTCTTTATGTTGATATAATTACCTTCAAAGTACCGAAATTGAAATTTTGTTCCTATGAATATCTTCTTTTCTTGTTAAGTCTAAGCTAAAATCAATACGTTGTTTAAATCAGGGATCTTTGATGAGGTTGAGGTTCTATGTTTAAATGGCACTGTCCCTTAACAATTTATCCTTACTTTTCTAAGTTATCTGATTATCTCTTCTCGTCCTATCGTTTCTTGATTGCTGTTAGAAGTCCCTGTTCTTGGTTATGATAAGATAAAAGAAGAGAAAAACTCCAATCTTCATAAAATGCCAAAATATATATAATAATCAATCATTGTAATACACTTATCTTTATTTGGAATAGTTACTACTTGGATAAAGAGGAAAAATATCGTCTTTTGTAAGAAAAGTTTATGCAAAACTTTTTTGTTCATGTCGATAGTTTAAACATGGTACTCTTGCCTTCATAAAAACAGCAAAAGAAAACTTTATAACAGGGACATGAAATGTAGGAACTTTGAAAGGAACAGAAAAGCTTCTAGTCAATAAAATGGATAGATTTACATGGAACGTGGTTGAAATTTCTGAGCTAAGATGGACTAGGATACATAAATATCCCCCAGAAGATGAACACATGATTTGGCACTCTAGAGAGGAGAAGAAACATGAAAAAGATGTTTGGAATTCTTGTCAATGAAAATACAGTAAAGGCAGTCTCTGAGTGCAAACCCAGTGTGAAAAACAATTTAATCCTGATTTTGTATGGCATCGAGAAACTACGTTTAGGCCACTTCGTCGCAAAATACCATGATTTTTTCATAATTGTTCCTCAAAGTTGGCACTTACAGTTGCCATATCAAGTAATGTCAAAACGTTACAGCGCAGTTTACAAACTTCCAACAGATTTTGGCATTGAAAATGCGCATTAGGGAATTGCAATCCGTACGGGGTAATAAAGTTATTCTAATACAATAGCATAGGGATAAAGAAACACAAAACGTTCACTGCAATCAAGGGAGTGGATGTGATAACTTTTGAACTCTAGAAGAAAAACATTTTAACTGAAACCGAATACATTAGACTTTCCCGGTCAGGCTTTAAACCTGAAATACTTTATGGTTTACCTAAAGTACACAAGTTGGATTTACCTTTACGGCCGATTTTGTCGACAATCGGTTACCACTCCATTGAACTTAAATTTGATGAAGAGTAGCAGTAATTCATAATCATTTACGTAGTACGAAATGCATACTAGCATTGACCTTACGATCACTATACTATTTGCAGGGCTTACGATCAAGGCTGTCACTGCAGGAATTCCTGGAATCATTTCGGATACTCACTGTTCAAAACGAGCTTCGCAAACGCTCTGAAATTAGTTGACACTTTTCCCTTACCGTCAGAAAGTAGAAAACAATCGTTTGATAAGTAATGGATGAACTGATTGCTCTCCGACGGTTAGCAATGCGAGTGTGAGGTCTAACATTGAAGGAGCGTCCAACTAGCCATGCCATAGAAAAGAAATCTTTAGTAAAGTAAGGCACGTTTTGTATGCACAACTTCTTCTTAACTCTAAAATTTTACAAGGACAGATTTTGATGAACCAAAGCAATGTTTGAACAAGCACTGATTTCTTTTGTGGTAAATGCAGTTCACTATACAATACTATCCCTATGATTTAATAAGTGCAAGTATTTGATTCTCATATATTACTCTCCTCCTTTGAACACACCTTGATATACACCCTCAATTCTGCTGTACCTAACAAAATCCGTGCAAGGACTTAAGAAACACGTAAAAACTCCGACGATACTAAACGAACAAAATATATCCCTTCAATGAGGAGTAACAGTGTAAAAATGACAAATAAAAGTGTTCTCATATTGATGAATTTATGATGAACCTTATTACAATTTATACAAGCGCACAAGATAAAACTTGAGGTAGGGGTTGCTTCATAAATACTAGAGAGATTTTGGTGATGCAGTGAAATTGCGTCTTTTTAAAAAGAGAGAGAGAGAATGGGGTCTTGGGTAATGTGTGCATAGTTATTATCAATGTCATAATGTGGCACAATGCGACACTAACAGAAAACGAGGCTGCGCAAAGTAACACTTGCTTCGCTTAGGGCTCTTACTCTCCATAATCCTATTTGAATAATGAAAATTTAAATGCTTAACTCGGGAGATTTCTCAAGTCGATTAGCTGGTGGGTGGCGTAACCTCCCAATCTGGGTTTGGGCGGGAAAGTAAAGTAAATAGTGGCAGTTCCAATGGCAAAGAGGGGCATGAAGCTGCAACAGGAATTGGACTTACACCTCTGCTCTGGGCAAATTTTATTTTCAGTTCAAAAATACGAAATTGTGACCTTACTAGTTTGGCAAACGTGTCCAACAGATGTAAAAATAAAATATAGAGACAATTATACATGAATTTATATACACAATATACAACCTATCGAATACTTGATTCATTTAGATATTTTTTCGCGGCGTTACGCACTCCTAACTGCCCTGTCTGTAGTGTCCTCGTCTGTGAAAACTACATGCAGGACGTTTCTTCGTCTCCTTAAGTACGTACCAAAGGTTAACTCTATTCGCATACATCTTAAGAGTTTAATTACTTAGCACTATATTAATTGATAACTGCTCTCTCAGATTTTTTGCATAATTTACCGGAAGATGTTATGCGTGTTCCCATAAGCATACGGGAAATATTTTCGGAGAAAAGTGCAGGAGAAGTCCCTGGCAAAATAATGCCCCCTGTGATCACCGGAAAATTGTAACAGCTGTTTGCTGCAAAATGATGACCGCGGAACATGCTTCAATCTCCAATAGAGCATTGAACATTGAATGATTGATTGATAATATCTGCCCTTTTTAAAAATACACGAGCAAGAAAATATTGCAATCTTAACGAGGGAAAAGAAACAGACTTTGCTAATTATTAATCGCCGCGGCGCTTCTCAGAAAAGCTATATTTGAGCCATAAGATGGAAACGTAACAATGTCAACCTATTTATTACAGATATCGGTTTCATATTGTGATCGTAAACCTAGATTTGTCCATATTGTTTCACTCTGCTACTCTCGCGCGCTGGCAAGTATATGACCTCTTCTTCTTCTTTTAAGTGCCTTATCCATCATGGACGTTGGCGGACATGACCTGCCATCTCTTCCTATCCCTTGCATTCTGTCTCAGTTGAACCAATTTTAAGAAATAAGCGAGTTAGCGCAGGTAACTGTTCATTTTACATTTCCTTCATACGCTCTTGGGCTTTCATGACAACAAACCTGACAAAAGCTGCGGGCATTTGAGGTGTAAAAGCGCTGGGGTGTAACGGGCCACAATGGGTTAAATAAGATTGGGGTTCATTTCATCATCATTATCATCATCATTCATTTTACAGTGATTCAACTTTAAGGGGGTTGCATGGGAATACTGTTAGCTTTCAGTGTCATTTGCGGCAAATATATACTGGTATATCAATAAGCAGTCTCTCAATAAAAAATGCTCAATAAACAGTGCATCTGATACTGAAACTACCCTAAACAAACAGTAAAACCACCAAATGGACTAATATAAAGAAGCTAACTAGATGAGATGCACCTTTCTGCAGATTTTGACATGCAAGCCTTCTTCTCTCCAAACCGTTTGCAGTCACAGAAATACAGGTTCCTTTAGGGTAACAATAAGGTTAACAAGTTACAGTTCTTCTTTGTAAAAGATATCAATATATATTATATGTTAAGAATTTAAAAGAACATGAGAGAAATAGAAATATGTCACCACTAGAGATCGAATCCATGACCCATGCTTTCACAGTGTGCGCTGTACTAACTGAACTAGGTGACTTCCAATGTTAATATCCTCTATATATTTCCTTTGTCATCACATCAGCTCCCAATCATCCACCTATGGGCATCAACATCCAGCTCAACACAGGTGGAGACCAGCCTCTCTGTACCATGTGACTTGACCAAGAAATGCTTGGCTATTTTCAAAGACCCCTGTAGAGGGATCTTTTCCTCTTAAAATATCTTCAATGATATGGCTTAGTTAGTGAATCCTTTCAGATCATTGTCTCCCTCTAGCTGATAACCTTGACATTCAGCTAAGTTAACTTCCAAGCCAATCAATTGTGATTTATTTGCTTTGGCTTTTATTTGGACTTCAGTTGTATATTTGTTTTGATTAGCTGCTGCCTACCAATGTACTGTAGTATTAAACTAAGTTTCCAGGAAATGAAAAACTCTGATGCACTTTTTCATCCTTATATGTCAAAAATTCCCTGGCTTAAACGCGACTGAATTGTGAAATTATAGATGTTGAGTCTGAAGTAAGCTATCGTACATGAATGGGTTATGCGAGCGCCATTAATACCATTATGACCTTTCCAAGTGTACTCGATAACATTTGAGAAGATCATTGAAGCCTCTCATGATACCTTTGTTTCCGGTTAATTATTTTATTAAAATGTTTGAGTACGCCTAGTTAAACAGTCAAAAGACTAGATAAAGCTGAAATTACGATAATGATTGAGTAGCCTAGGCATAAAATTATAATATGGCTATCAGATGCTGCGACACTAAATCAATTCCTTGGAGTTGGAGGCGTATAATTACGTAGTTCAAAGTGGTGTATAACCGGTGCTTTCCAAAATCTAGATCTACAATCAGACACTGATATCTATTCTAAGAAGGATCTTACCCTTATTCCTCTGTTTGGTGTTCTTTATTTTTATCACTGCAAGCTTCTTCTCGGTGAACGTGTTGTGGACATTGGTAAGAACATTCATCGATGCCCATGCTTTAAGGTGTCCATCATAACGAGACCCAGCCTCGTTTAAAGAAATGTTGTCTCTGGCAACAACATCTCCAAATCACTTTGTGTTTCATTTTCAGACAGCAAAGCAACACTGGTTGTACAAAAACTCAGCGTCAAAATGGATGATATTTTAAGCCAAATGAGCTTTGACGAAGGCATTGCCATGCCTGTGGCAAATGAAGAGAACAAGAAGCTGGAGTATCAGGTATAAAATATTACATTTCTCGAGAGTTAAACTACCTAACATAATGATTATGCCTTAAGCACTCAGCGTTAAGAGTTCGGTACAACGGTACAACGGCAACAACGGTACTTATAAACCTCTGTATCTTGAGTTAAACGTACGTGACAACTACCAATTAGGCTTAATTAAATTAATGGCATTTCACGAATGATGCCGTTATTTAATACTTGTTAGTTAGAAAGGTTGCTAATAATGGCTGGGTTAGGTTCTTCTTATAACTACTATATGGTATTTTTTCTTAGTAACGAAAGTTGGAATCTGTCAGCAGTATTATAGATACAGAAGTGTCCTGCCCGCTTGTTATAATATGCACCCGGTAAGTTTATAACTTCACTGATTTAGTTCAGGTCGCTCAATATATCCCTTCTCCTCCTATTCTCAGTGATTTTCAACTCATTTTACAATGGTAACACTTAATTGCCACCATGAGATGCAATGATAAACAGGAACCCACCACGTGATGCACTGCTATGTTCGCAGTCCAACATTTCACAGTGTACCACTTTGCAATCCACTACGATGTGATGCACCACTGTGTCACACACCACGGTGAAATGCACCACTATGCAGTGCACCACTGTGTCATGCACTACCGTGTCATGCGCCACTGTGAAATGCACCACTATGCAGTGCACCACTGTGCCGTGCACCACTGTGAAATTTACCACTATGCCATGCACCACTATGTCATGCACCACTATGTAGTGCACAACTATGCCATTCACCACTGTGAAATGCACCACTAGGCAAGGCATCTCTATACCTTGTGCCACTATGTGGCTCACAACTATGCAGTGCCTTAGTACGCAGTGTACCACAAATTGTATATCATTACGCATTTCATTGCTACTCGCTGCATACCTTCATGATGCACTATTAAACGATGCACCATAAAGCCTGGTATTATTAAGCGATGCACCACTATCTCATGCACTACTGCAAAGCGCACACATGAGACTCAACTACATGGTTCACCCCAAAGGGGATGAAGTTTCCTACGTCGTATGAAAAGATGGGCAGCCCTAAATTCAAAAAAATTAATATTTATTATTGGGAATTGTTTGCTATTTAACTAGTCTTGTACTAATCATTATATCTTGAAGTATGATCGTTTACAAACCCCTAAATTGCCAATTATTGAAATGATGGCATTATGAGGTCACTGTGACGTAGTAATGTCGTCAACTTGACGTCATAAGGAGATTTTGCATTTGCATAAAGATTTCTCGCATTATTCTTGCTTAACAAACTGAGAAAATCCTGAATCATGAATCGAGTTTCTTTTAATTATGAAAAGTAATCACATAACCATCCAGTAAGTAAATATTTTAATCGGGTGAAGGCTGTCGAGTTAAAGGTTGTGCTGGCGTCATCAGATATTTTCTTGACGTCAAAATGTTCAGATGTTCTTAAAATGTAATATTGAGGTGCTTGGTTGCCATAGTCCAGCTAGGCCAGAAATTGCAGAGGTAACAGGCAAAATTGGGCTAGCTACCCCCGCTCCTCTCCCGGACTACATATTGCATGACTCAAAGAGCCGGGATTTATAGGTATATGGCTTTGAATATAATTCCATGGAACGTGGCTTCATTATCAGTGTAAGGTTCTGACACCGAAATATTTTATCATTTCTCCTTTTCTTTCGGGCAGGATGAAAGCAAAGAGTGTGGTGGCGCTGGATTTATTAGACCGTTGCTATGGTTACACGTAGTCTTGGTTACCTTGTACTTTATCCTGATTGGATAACATTTGAATCTTTGACGACAAAACCTTGTCGAAGAATAAAATGCAAGCTGTTTTGATACTGAAAATGTGACATTCGCTACTGGAGGCCAGGACTACTAATGGATAGGAGGTCTGGCACCTAGAAATGATGGAATATTTTGATACAAAGATCAAGTTTGGTCTGCTTGACGCTGATGACGAAATCAGCTATTTTCTGTCTGGTCTTTTTACCATCGACAGCAGCTGATTTGTATATTTTTTGTATTCTGTCGAAGTTCGTTTTCCAAAGGCGGGTTTAGCCTGACTGAGATTCCCGTAATACAAACAGAAAGTAGGTCTTTCTTCCGTAGCTGCACTCAGCTTCGCCGTTCTCACTATTCCGATCATGACCAAGGTATTTTAGTCCCCTTATGTAACCTGGCGGTTTCGTTATGATTGACAACCAAATGTGATAATCCAAAAGGGCGTCACACAAAACCTTTCAATGATGAAGAAAAGAATGACAGTTGTTGCTTCAAACTCGTTAGCAAAGATCCAAGACCTTGATGTACGGGTCTCGATTCGTGGTTCACGAATTGCCAGAGTTCATAACAACTTTCTGAGAAGCTCGTGGGGTTGGACGAGGTAAACATAATTTGGCAAGGAAGTCTAAAATCTGCTTGCGTGGTCAAATTATGGGATTTATCTATAATCCTATTATAATCTACATATAGCTATTTATGTCGCCTCCACGTAGGTGTGAGTAAATGAGTAATAAAGTCGGCAACTAAAATTAAAAGATATTTCAAATACCAAACTTGACTAATGCTGTTCGGTTCCAAATAAGATTCCGACAAAGGAACCAACCACTGGACCAATAAACTAAATAGTATAAATGAGATGTCGAAAAATTAGGTAATTCCACCCTAATTGTTACATTTTCTGTAAAAATATGTCATTGTGATTTCGTATTATAAAAGGCTAGCAAGATAAAATGTGATTGATAAAATAACTTAGAAGATTAAAACAATACGACATGTGAAAACACAATAAAATTTGTTCATGCGGTATGAAAATGCTAGTACCTGGAGAATTATAGTAGTGATAGCAACGAGGAGTAGAGAGAGTGAAATAAAATAAAATAAAATAAAATAAAATAAAATAAAATAAAATAAATTAAAACAGTTTAAGATTGGCCACGTATTCATTAAAATGTACATTAATATAAGGGTTAAAAGACCTGATTAATAACGATTCGGCTATCCTCGAGTTTATTGTCAATGCTTTTAAATCCTTCTAGGATAGCGTTTGTTTGTTTACTTTTGTGTGACAAGGTGGCAGCATTACATATACGACAGCCAATTACATGTATTACTGCAGGAACACGCACGTCAACGTAAACCAATCAATCTGAGTGACAAGTATTTCGTTTGAAGACTGTTTGTTACAATCTTTATAACGAAACCTGCTACCCTATAAAGGCTTTTAGTAAGTTGTAAATGGTGCATTGTGGGTCATACTAACCTGAATCGGGGCTGGATCCTTGTATAACTTTCCTTTGATGTCGCATTCAGTCTACAACAGAAAATTACAGTTTTTCACTTGGGCTTGCTTGAAGTCTCCCGATTCTTTCCATTAGCTTGCGATGATCCCACTAGAGGCACATACTATCTACGTAACTCTAAAAGCACACTATCCACGACATCAAATTGAAGATTGGTATAGCTAACGGTAGACACCTAGGAAATGCACAGAGTCCTTAAACGCTAGAATTGAAGTATCTATTATAAGATTCAGTACATCGCTCAAGCCGAAAAGACATAAGTATTTCTTTGTGAGTAAGCGAGTATAATCAATTTCGGGTTGGTCTACCTTTTCGCATCGGCGTAAAGATCTTGATAACATTTCGACATAGTTTTTTCATAACAAAGAAAACGCTCAGCAGCAGATTAACAAAATGTCCTGTCCACGCACCTATCCAAAATCATACCTTCATTTTCGAAAGTCCTGTCATCTCTATATATGACGTCAGTACGCTCTCGTTCTTGGCATAGGCATTCTATAAGGTTTGTTCCGAAAATTGTAGGCAAGACCCATCTATCTGTTTAGAACTTGAGAAGAGCCTTTTCACTTAATGAAAACCCACAATACTGCAGTCCTAGCCCTTGAAACTAAGCGACCAGCTTACAAGCCCCATCAACTCATTTCTCCAAACCATGTTAGAACTCGGGTCATTTATTTAAGTGTTTTTGGATTCCAACATAAAGTTATCTGTTCCATGCAAACATAAGAGATCCAGCACCCACTGATAATGATTCACAACATGGGATTTGTGGACTTAGAATACTGCAATTATGCTATCTAACAAAACTTCTTCATATAAACGACCGGGCAATACTTTTTTGGCAAGCAATGTTTAAAGTGTAGCGCGTAAATTAAGGAGGGGACAATTTCATCTGCATAATGTCATCCTTAAAGCAAAATCTAAGTCCGGCTTTCAGCAAAATTATCGCTTTGCAGCACGTTTTTCTGTGTTGAAAAAAATCGAACTCAAAATCCTTGTTGTGCAGCAAATCAAAGAAAACAGCGTCAGAGTCTAGTGATTTCTGCGAGTGACCGATCGAGAGAACTAAGGCTTCATACTTGTATCATTTTGTATGTATGACTGCTACCCCAGGATATAATGATGTGATCACAGAAAAAAATGCTTAGGTCAATATTGCCGAATTTACTGGAACAGGAGAAAGAGCTAAACCTCAATTGACGAAAATTACGCAGTGATGGTTTTACTCGTGTGAAGAGATTCTCAAGAAGTAGTGAGAACTGAGCTAACGTAACGATAAATAGCAATTTTACAAATTGATGTTGCTTGTGAGTCAAACGCGGCACAAATTCGGTTTTGAATGCATGTATTATAGCCTCGTATGTTTCACATAGGGTGTTATGTACAGCCTTCTTGCCTAATCTATAGCTTAAAAATTGTTTGTTGTGAGTCCCCAGTTGCCACAGTTTGTAAAAGTCACTCCTAGGCGGTATATAGACGAAATTGGGTAACGATAGGTCCATGTTTGATTATTGGATCGATTTTACTCAGTATGAAGTCCCACAATTAAGGAGTCATCCAAAATATCGGGAATGTGTTTCGGAATCATGAAATTGCATTTCCTTTACCAAAGCCACAAATTCTCCACTAGTATCGTGTGGTCGGTTTATAAATCGGACATGCATCTTATCTCTTTCCTTTTCTCTTCTGGTAAACTTGGTAGTTAAATACAGAAACAACAGATCAAGAAATTTCCATCTGAAATATTTGCATTTTGATGTAAGGAAGCACGTGCTAATCAATTAAAAAATGGCACAATCAAGTGACTGGAACACTTGTATTGCATGACGCTGCAACATTCTGTGGGGAGCAAAGGAATGCTCCGTACAGTATGCTGCACAGCATTTTCTATACCTCCACAGCCAGCTCCTACGGCAATGTTTTCTTCTCTGCTACAACGCAACAGAACAAGAAACCAGCCTTGAGGTTAGTCCGTCAACAATTTTGACTGCCATAGTGTGACGTTACAGCTGAAAGGAATTCAAAAGTTTTACAATATTTTACAATCATTGCACCCTTCATTTAAGTACAGTGCATCGTCGATTATCCGAATATCGATTATCCGGACGTCGTAAAAATTTTAACCGTTTTGTCAGCAAATTTACGAAGATTGGTGTGGAGCGGTGCTGCAATATTGCTAAAGTCCGCTGTTCAAAACAAATGCTTTCAATCATACATCCACTGTGCCCACAGCCAAATAGCAGCCACCCCGTTGATATGAGCGCTCAGTTAAAATCCTCTTTCATTCAAACTTATATCACGCATATCACGCAATATTTGAAAACTGACTTGGACTCCCTTTCTTTTATACTTTATCTGTGAACTGACCCACCCACGTTGCAAAAAACCCCTGAATTACCAATGAGTTGTATTATTTTCGATTATCCGGATTTTTCGATTTTCCGGGAAATTTTGGGCTGTTTGCTTTTGACCGTCCGGATAATCGACGATGTTTAAAGCAGGGATGGTGATATCTTATCCAAATTAAGGAAGTTAAGAGATGACTGAAGGTTTCGTTTCTATTATAAAATCCCATCTTTAGGGAACATCTTTAGGGAAGGTATTGTATCCTCTGATCGCTTAGATTTGACACGAAACTTTTTATCCCCTGTTCATTCTTCTTTCAGTGTTTCCTTTGTTCTTTTTGTTAAAACATTCCTTAGCATCAATTGGAGGAGCCAGAAACCCCAGCCTTCCTCGGACCTCTCCCCCCTCTAAGTATCATTAAGAACCCCTTGTCAAAAGTCTAACAACGCTAAGCAATACCTTGTCATTTGGATTCCATTTCATGATTTTATAACTTCAGCACAATTGACAATGTCTTTTAAACTTCGCTGCTGAAGGGAGTCTTCAACGCGATATCATTTTAAGCAGCAGTAGCCTTTGTTCCATGCCGTCTACGCAGGCCTAATTAAAACCGCCTGCCTTACGTAAGAGACAATGACAATCGATTTACGAAGGGGGGACTACACTGTAATGATCTCGTTTTTCTTTCTCAGCGAACTAGTATCTTGTAAGCAAGAGGTTAACTTGGAAAATGAAATGTATTTACCCCCGTCTACTACTTTACTACTTTCACGTTCCACTGTTCATCATCCAATCAAAATCATTCAACACCTGCACACAAAAATAAAAGAATCTAACCATTTCATCGACTTAAAATACTACTTGTTAATTGGTTTGTAAGGAGTTATCTCCCAAACGCAAGTACAGAAAAGGAGGTCTTGCAAATGTATATCAGTGGCAATGAACTTTTAGCAATCAGTAGGCCGACTGTGTTAATGACCTTTTTGGACGGGGATTGCATCAAGTAGGGGACCATCACAGACCCGTAGGTAGCCACGCCAAATGTGGGTTCGATGAGCTATCAAGGAAGAGGCAATACAAATTTTTTTTATGGAGCTTGAAAATTACGATGAAGTATTTATGATTACTATTGTAAGCCACGTATGATGATGTAAGAGAACATTAATATTGTAAGTTTGGTTTACTATAACCGACGTCATTAAGGCATTGACTTTATACTTAACCTGAGAAGTTATTTAACAATATCTCAACATGAGGCAAAATTATATCGTGTGGGCGAGGCCCACTGATGCCACCCTGCCCCCGGGCTACGGGCCTTGTACACTACTGAGCCTGACCATGTCTTTAAACCTGGCTTCGCCACTGGTACAGGGTTAGATACAATCTCCAACAATGGAAGGTTGAAAACTAATGTGGCAAGTAGGAGAAAAGGTTGCGCTGAAATTGTGATCAGGAAAGCTCTGTTTGCAGAGAAACGTCTGCCTTAGAAAAGTTTGAAAGATGAGCACCAAAAATAAAACCATCATGTTGGAGATCTTAGGAAAAGCACCACGGTTTATCAGGTGCCCTTCTTCACTGTACTTTCTTCCCTGATATTTGCCTTCGAATTTAAAAGTAAATGGTTTAAACTCGCGCAGTTCGACATGTATCCCTAGTTTTCATTTCCCTCCAAGTTTTCATTTATATACCTCCAATTCTGTCAATAGTGAGTCACACAATGCTTTGGTAACACGGTATAGTTGTAAAATAAGGAGTCTCAAATTTATAAACAAAATCTATAGACGCTGCAAAATAACCAAATGTTTCCTTTTAAGATTTCAACGTTTTTCCGCAAAGGAAAATTTTCCCGGGTCCGTATTTGTATAAAATTTTGGCACAAATCAACGTTTCAAAAGTTAGCGCTACGTTCAAACTAACGTTTCAAAAATTGACGTCAGCATCGAACTAACGTGGATTTAATTAACGTTTTTTAATTCGAAAAACGTTAATTCATGTTCAACGTTAATTTTGTGTATTAAGGTAAAACGTAAAAGTTTTGTTTACTTCAGCTTTTGGTTGTGGGACTAGCATTAAGAAATAATCATCGGAGGTAGATTGGGGGGAATCAACAACAAAAAAGCCAGATGATGGGCTCCCTTGACTACAAAACCTTTTAAGTCTTTGTTGTTGTTGTTACTGTTGCTGTTGCGGTTGTGTACATTATGATATATCGAGAACACTTAGCAATGGGTTACTATCCCAAACCGAAGATAAGGACAGCAACACCGTTTGAGTATGTTAGAAAAAGCTGTAATGAAGATAAAGTATGCAAATATCAATGTTCGGCAGCTTTTGAAACTAAATGGATTTCTTCCACCTACCAATTTAACATGAATGTAATGTCACCAGCAACTGCCATTAGATACAAGTCAGTTTTTGTTTCTTTTGTACTCTCTGAATAAGAGATGGACTGGATTTTATTAACAAATTTTAAAAGCTAGAGTTTGGTCACACCTTGCAACAGGATTGTCATTTCCTGAACAGTTCAAGGTAACACAAATTCGATGGACACAATGAGCCTTAAGAACATCTGCCGTTTTACTCTTTTGTCAAAACTCAAGGAAACATTCCCAATCCACGGTCGCAAATTTACTGGGCACTTCATAGGACCATATTTTGGGTCAGACGAAAACGTGGCAATTTGATTGGAAATGACAATGTTGATGACATTTTCTCGGTAGCCATTTTCATGAAAAATGGTTTTAATATTGGATAATTCCTCATCGAGTTTACTTTTTGAGCAAACGATTAGAGCACGGTGAACTAAAGTAGCGATGAGATTTGTTTTGTGAGTTTTAGGGCAAAACGAGTCCCAACGCGTATATTGTCCCGTAAATTAGGGTTCTCTGTAAACTCTAGTGAGAAAACTGGACCTGTCTTTTTGAACATGAACGTCTAGAAAGGGTAAGGATTTATTTACTTCATTTTCATACGTGAACCTAACAGCAGGATGCAAGTCATTAGGTTTAGCGATAAATTGCTCACATTCCTGCTCATTTTGGAAAACAGAAAAGGTATCATCGACGTTACGAAAATAGACAAATGGACCACTAGTTTTATCAAAAAGTTTGTTTTCATGGAAACAAACGAAAATATTAGCTAAAGTTGGTCCAAGGGGAGAGCCCATAGCAACACCGTCAACCTGTCTGAACATTGTGTCATTAAAGCTAAATTCCACTGACGTAGTAGCGGCGTTCATATATTTGCTCGGTGTCAAACTTTGTGGATGTACACATAGCTAGCAGGAATTACAAAAACAGCTACACATAACTCTTTCTGTGCTGTAGACCGCAGTCAGGCTTAACAAGCTTAGCTATCAAAGATGTATCGTTGAAAATAGAAGCGATGTCGAAGTAGCTTCGCTTGCTGGAACGGAAAACCCCTTAGCAGCAGAAAATCAAAACCTGTTCCCACGTATATCAGCGAAGCTCGGGATTTGTCCACAGACTGGTCTTAGCGCAGTTAATTCTTCCTGCTCCTGTGTTTACATTAAAAATTGATGCTGGGCCACAAGGTTCTCTAAACATAGTCAAAGCATACAACTTGTGAAATGAGGCAGTGTTTATCACACTAGAACTTTCACATCCATGCTGTTACAAGTTCATAGAACTTCGATGCTCTATGCAGCTTTATATATTTTTAAGGTTATAAGCATCATCTCTGTATAAATCGGTAACCTTTCTGCTTCGCAACACATTACTTAATTATCACAAATAGTTTTCTTACATTTTGTCATTTAATGTTAAATAGGTTCACTTAAATATCCCTACAATATAGGTGCCATAAAAATCTCTCACGTCCTCCGTTTGCTGCAAGTGCTGTCTCGCTAATTGTTAGGCTTTTGCTTTTTACTATTGTCATGGAAAAGCATTAAACTGTTTTGCAGATAGGACCTAAAAAGGCAAGACCAGTTATATCAAGTTTGGTAACTTTTATATAGCGACTGGAGAACACTGACGTAGACTACAAAATGCCAAACATATCTGATGTTTGTTTATCAAATATTTCCATTGCGTTAAAATCTCACACTAACTGGTTACTTACCTTACGGATCGGGTGGGTTGCCCGGGCCCATGCGACTCTGCAGGCGTTTCGATCCATCATCACTTTAGGCAGGTCGATGTTGTTAATAAATGGTCGTCCAACACTGAAGAAGCCATGAGATGGTTTCCACAGAATTATTTTGCTGACCAGCTCGTGTTTACTTCTATAATAGTGCCCAGCAAATCTAACACGTCTGACTTTCACGAAAGTTGAAACAGGTGATATGTTCCATACAGCTCTTCTCTGGTTGGGTGTTTTTGCTAACACTTGTCAAGCACCGCTCTAAGCATTCCTGTGCAGGTCCCGTCAAGCATCTTCTCAAGCTTCTTGGTCAATGTCTAAGTTTCGGAATCACACAATATGTATGAAAGTGTAAGAAAATCCCAGGAAGACCTGGGTATATCGATGGAAACATTTTTGAGGAACTGCCGTAAACGAAAGATTGTTGGTCAATCAACTTAACTCAAGTTGATGCCTTAGATACCGAGATGGTATAACAGGTTAAGAGCTGGCTTACTGACTTAGTTGAGTGGGAACTGTTGACCTTGGTTGGTGACTCGCTTACTATCACTCATGAACATAAGCATTAGTGTTAGGAAAGGCATAAAACCATAAAATTTTTGCTTCAATTCACTATGGCAGTTATCTACAAAGTTCTTTCACAAAAGTGGCATCCAGGAACAAGTTGAAGGTGTCACTTTGGGTAGGGCTTGGGTTGGATGTGAGCACAGTCAGATCATTAGTCTGCTACCACATCAGTACTTTTAGGTGTGTACTTGAAATGTTGGCACATTGAGAAGAAGGTTAAGTGAAGTAGCGGAGGTTTTGTCATGGCAGAATGTTGATGTCTGTTGCATCCAAATAGTGAAGTGGAAAAGAGCTTCAGCTACAATGTTAACTGGTATATATACAAAATATAAGATATCTTGAGTTGGAAGCGATAATAACTATTGAAGTGTTGGCATATTTCTTGCTGAAAAATGTGTGGAACAGGACTTTGAAGTAGAGTGCATATCTGACCGAATTATGCTGATCACGCTCAATGTTAGTGAATGAATTGTGATTGTAATGTCAGTATATGCCCCACAAGCTGGTCTTGACAAAAATATAAAAGATGCTTTTAACCAAGAATTACAAGCATCAGTAGCTAAATGCAGTACATTGGAGATTGTTCTTAAACAACTACCTGAGGCCATCAACAAGCGAATTTCAAAACTTAGCTCAGATAAAGACATTTCCAACTCCGCTTTAGCCGATTACCAGCAAGCGTTAAGATAGAGCGGATTCGGCAAAAGAGCTTGATTATTTACGAAAAGAACTGGGAAGTACAGGACGGAGAGCTAGAAGGAGAAATATAGTACGGTTTAACCTCCCCTTCAACAGAGATGTATCATCTAACATTGCCGGTATCTTTTTACATTTATTAGATAAGCATTTCCCTAGGTCCTCTAACTTGCACAAAATATTTAATAGGAGCAATGTAAAGGTAAGCTGTAGTTGTATCGACATAACAACAAGTTACTACATAGCAGTGAAAACGAGTCAGTCACAAAAAAGTGCAATTGCAGAGTGAAGACAATATAAGGAAATTATACTTTCGTCGATTCAACTATTATCACATTATATAAGAAACGCAGAGTTGGACTGTATATAGCGGGTTAGAAGTACCACTACTATTATTAGGAAATAAATTAGGCCTATACACCGCATGGGCCTACTCAAATCAGTCCGTCGTATGGAAGGAATACCCTTGGTTCAAACTGACTGATCTGATGGATAAAGGTACAACGCCGAAATCACAAGGCTGCGCTTTAAAAAAATGATGTCTATAAGCTTTTTTTCGACATAAGATTCACTTAAAAGCGGAGTTCAGTTCACACACTGTCGTATCGGGATCCGCCGGTACCATCACGTCACACAGTAATACATCTAAACTTCTTGGGTCGAGTAATCTCTGGGTTTATTATAGTTCGAATAATAATAAAGAAAGTATTACCTGGGCATTTCCCTTCGTCCTTTGCTGCTTCTTCCCTCCCATATCTAAATATTTATTTGTATAACATATTTTTACTGTATTCCTGGTCAAAATATTGTCAGCCTTGCTGAACGAAAGTTGCAAACTACGTGTTGTTTGGAGGGCTTTTGGTTTTGCCTCGTTTTCGCCACAGCTGGCTTGAGATTGTGCGATGCTGGCGCAACCTGATGGCTCAAAAACAAACAGGGTTTAGTTGAGTCATCATTCCTTACGTGGGATTTCGCTGCTTAAAACTTTGAGGTAGCTTCCTTTTTTGCTACTTCATAGAATCCCCCGTTTCGGTATATTATTCGGTCTTTTGCCTCAAAAATGTTTTGGGGGGATACATGACCTTTCCAAAGTCATTTGAGACCCCCAAAACACACACATGGGGCCTACTCTCATGCCAATAGACTAATTGAATAAAACTTAATGGAAACATGTCATATCATACCAAAACATTGCAGCTGCCTTTCATCGCCTACTGCAAGGGTGACCATGATTTTTATACGGCTACCATTTTAGAATTTCAATTTGCCACAGGTCACGTGGGCTTGTGGTCAATCTAGCGAACTAATAAATCTATGATCGTTCCTTGTTCATAGCTATCTGGAGATTCATTTATCAGCATTATGTATTATCTGCTACCAGTAATCCTTATCATGTTCTGCTGCTTGTATTTCATAGTGATATGTTAGATTTATTATCCTCATAGTACGTTTGTTTACATCCTCCAAATTGGCCATTGTGAACCGAATGTAAGCTCAATGTTGCTGTTGTAGCGTAAGACCACAGGGAACCGCAACAACTGTCGCGAAGGGACAATTAATGATCGTTATTATTGTGTAGTTATGGCATCAATCGGGTGAAGTGCTAGAAACCTCTCCCCGCTTATGATAATCTTACGTTTTACCACAATCTACGTATCAGGGAAATAACGTTTTACTGAGCTTGTTATTATCCATTGCGCCGTCATTAGCCATCAGAGCGTCATTTTTAGGCTAGCCTCGTTTTTGTACGATATAGATTAGAGGCTACTTGCCTGGCCGCGGAAACATAATCGAAAAGATTATATATCTTAAGAATAACAAAAAGAATGGAAACCCTTTGGCATGCGGATTGGAACTCGAAATAGAACCCTGAGCTTTAACTTTGAATATTAACTTGGAACCTTTAAATTTAACTACAACTTATAGCTTAATGTTTGACAAATAGATTTTGTTTGGAGAAAAGATACGAAACTTTGGACTAATAACTGTGTGACTCCGTTACATCAACATTATGTTGTGAACATCGATATAAGACTATGCCAGGGTATATCTTATCCTAAATTTTTAGAAATAGTTTCTTACTCAAAAGTATATTATTTTTGTCTATAAACAAACTAGCCAGTATACTTTGTATATTTTCTTGTATTAATTAACATCATTGAACAGCTTTATGATGAAACAGAATGTGCAGTTGTGATAAATGGTCACATTACAAATTGGTTCAAAGTCTCAGTTGGTGTCCATCAAGGCTGCTTGCTTCCACCTACTCTACTTAACGCATTCCTCAAGTTTGTTATGGATGAAGTCAATTCACTATAAATAGGCTTGTATTCAATGGAAACCTTTCCATCGACATTAGGTATGCAGATGATAGGACAGTTCTTACCGCTATATTTGATAAGCTTAGTCTATCCACAAGTGAGCTAGAAGCATCTTGCCACAAATGGGGCATGAAGGTTAATCCTGCCAAATGCAAGATAATTTCCTTAGATTCCGATGACATTCAGATTGATGGAAAAAATGTGGGAAAAGTGGATGAATTCATCTTCCTTGGCTCAGTTGTTCCGGGAACCTTAACTGATGTTCAAAGACGGATTGGACTTCGCACCTCCCAAACATAGGACAGATTCAGTTAGGGCAGATACTGGATTGCCCCTGTTGACAGCCAAGCCAAACTGCCATGATCGAGCAAAGTGGAGGGAATCAATGCGGAGGAATGTAGCAAGGCTCTCTCTGAAGTGTGCAAGTCAAGTCAAGTCAATTAGAGTTGTTTTTTTGTTATTTTTTCAAATTGCAGTGATCCTTTCTTCCACCGTCAAATTTTATAATAAAGTGTCAGTGATACAAACTGCTAACAGCAACTTGTTTCACTGTTGATTCTGCCTCGCCGGACCATAACCGCCCCTTACAGTAGTATACTATAACACATAAAAAAACAGCGAATTACTATCGGCCATCAACGACGCAGCCACATTTGTTTGAAATCAAATGAAATCATTGGTTCCCTATGCACAACAACTGTGAACCTGAAATCCTTCCTTCAAAATAAAACGGTCATCACTCCTTCAAATGCCTTATTTACAAATGGCAAATACAGTAAATCGAGGTACTATCAAGGATAATGATCCTGCTACTTAGCTAGAGAAGGTTATAGTGACACAATTAATACAGTGAGATAATAATGTATACTCTAACTTACCGAATCACGAACTTGAACGATCGGAGATCGGCTGTCAAGCTAGCAACGTTGCGTAAAGTATGTCAAGGGATCTGGAACCTATTAAGGATTGGATTGAGTTAAATGAGAACTCAAGCTGCTAGGCCGTAATGCAAAAAAGGATCAGTAGAAGACGTCATAATAAACATGAGGTTGGATCCATTGTGTATACATTTTACACAATAAATTTTAGCAGTATAACCTAACAAACAATTAAAACTAAAAGAAATTGGAGAGCTATGTCATCAAGCATCGATTGTTAAATTCCCTTTACTTATTGTTATCAATATATATTTTTGTTTTGACCATTATAAAATGTTGCATTTTTGACACGGACTCTTTACACATCGAGTGACTTACACAATACAAGATGTAGTGAGTGGGGACTTCAAGAAAGGTGTTACAGAACAGTAATACAATATGAAGCATGTCGATGGCGAATTCCTTGCAGAAAATCAAGTCGTAAAACCACTTTCACCGCATCAACTAAACACGGTCATAGATCAAGGTATCTCATTTCAATCATAGGTTGCAAGGTTTGCAAAGCTTAATCAAGGAATAAAGAAGTGGTTCAGGAAACACTAATGTACGCATCTTTTGTAGTTCTGTTGAAACCATTTCCTCAACTGAACTACAATAACTTTGTTTTCATTACGAGGCTTAACTCCCATTTCCAACCAATGGTTTCAGGTCTCGCCCAATTTGCGGCGAGGTCGTACCTGCCAATTTGGAAATCAATATAAACCCACTTGAGGATTCGCCCCTTTATCATTACTAAAGTTTATAGTAAGGCAATAACTTATTCAGCCATTTCCTGTAACTTTTACGATACTAGAGTATTTATCAAACTTCGCCAAACATCATTACCTCAAAGGACATGACGACAACGAGTTGGAAAGGCCAAAAACTACGTTAAGCAATGTGACTCTGCCATAGGGTCGCACTTGCTTTAAAGCCAAGACTGTGCCAAAATGTACACAGACGACTGCTTCCGTATCATAGGAAAGGCCAGGTCTGCATTTCATATTGGCCGCTCTGGAATCAGTCCATATAAAAGCAAGAAAACCTTTGCTATGCAGACAAAAAGAGTTCGTTTTCTCATTAGGCATATTCAATTAATCTAGTTGTAGTGGACGCTGATTAAATAAAACACATAAGCCATTCAGATAGTCCACATTCCGACTTTCTGTTTGAAAAATACAATGAGATTTATTCTCTGGTACGTTTTAGTTCGATCATATCTGACGATTGTACTCTGAGGAGTGTAAGATGAAAAAAGCTTTTAGGAACACACTGTTTTTGTTAATTCGTCCTAAATTCTTATCAAACTTCCAAATCAATACCAATTCAACAGGAATCATGTGGAAAATTCCAAGAGGTGCAGTATACATCTATTAAGCTTTGCAGGCAAGGACTCGAATGTTCTGTTGGAAATGATGAATTATCGAAGTAACAAAGTCAGGAGTATTTTCTCATCGACAATAGTTGACGATGACTGGGATCCAGATCAATCGCAAAAATGTAAGAACGTGGCTGAAGGATTATAATGTCTCGTCAGATATTTTTAACGTCCAGCATTTGAATTCTTAATGCAACCAGGAACTGCATGGCAAAGCGTTTGTGGATATAAACAAGAATGACATTGCTTCTTATCAATCTTTAGTAAACTTGAAACTATCGCATTACACTACTTCTTCCTGGTTTTAGTTTAAAAGTAACTAAAAAGTAACTGGTCAAAATTGTAATTTCCTTCTTGGTGTCTCAACTACGTTTGTAAGTCTGAAATCCACTGTACAGTAACACTCTTACAATACGTCTCCATCGCTATTTATTTTCATCTATTGTTTAAATAGTTTGTTAGTTGTACAAAACAAGAATATTGCACGAAATAGAGTAAACATATTGTACTGAAAAGCTTTTTTTAGTCTGACACTCCTCAGAGTACTAACGTCAGAATGACCGAAATGGACTGTGTGAAAGAGTATACCCAACTGTATTTTGAAGGAGCCAATCAGAAATTGGACTGTCTGAATGGCTATTATTGTTTACGTGCTATGTCTTGACACTACTATGCTCAGGAAATTCGAAAACGAAAATAAGAAACAGAATAAGAAAACCTTAGGCTGAAAATATACGGAAAAATATGAAACGGCAGGCTGAATCTGGAACCAAGTGTTCATATAAAAAAAGCGTGTATTAGACACCGAAACATCTCACGAAACGTAGTCTTGGGGAGTATGGCTTAATATTTGAGCAATAAAATGACTGTAAAGGAAGGGGCATTTCAGTGCTCATTTTCAGACCAAAGGGCATAGTAAAAGCATTTGATTTCTCTCTCCCTCCCCCCCCCCCCCCCCAACTACGGGCCCGTCTTTACACTGCACACTGCAGCTTGCATAGTCTGCTCACTATGCACACTATGTACACTGCATTGAATTCATCTAATGCTAAGCCGAAAGTAAAAGTTTTAAGAATCTCAGATAACCATCAAAGGAAAAATATGGCCTGCACCTTGTCAGCTATGTCAGCTAATTTCGTGTTCTGGATTGACCCGAAGGTTATATTGCGCACAAATTCAAAATAATGGATATTGCATTCAGTTTATCAAGATTTTGTTGGGATAAACCTGAATTTACTCCTATGGTTTTATCGTTTGAATGAAAAAGAGGCAGATCATCAAGACTACTTTGTACCCTTCTGAATGCGAATGTCAATGTCTGAATAAAACGTTTATCCGATTTCCGTCACTTAATTATTCATATTTAAGTCCATTGAATGATCTTCTGCGAACAGCCTGCAATGTGTCTTACAACTATGAATCAGCGCTTTCTAGTTTTCGTCTTGAGTTGTAGTAAACATTGTAAAAGTGATAGTAGCCACTGGTAGGCTAGTGCAATACAATGGCTACATTTATCAAAACCAGCGACAGACGTTGTTATCATTTGGTACCTGTTCATCGATTGCCACAAGGCCGTCAAAACAAATTAATTTATCAATTAAGAATTCAAAGTGATTCAACTTGAGGACTGGTTGCTACCTTGGGCGTATAGTACCCGTCAACCCAATGTGATAATCAACGAAACAGCAGCAAGACCATTATTAAGAAATAAATTGCTATTTAGGCGATAGGCAGTAATTTGACGCATTAGCTTAAAGACCATTCTTCATTTATAACATTATCATTACGATGCTTTGTTTGTTGTCAAAATATGACATCATCTTTTGCATAACGAAAACATCAATTTACTTGCAGCAGATCATACTTTTTGTCAGCAAAGAGAGAATATTGGAATGACACGTTAAAAAACCTTGCCAATGTTGAGCTAAGATGTGACATTTGATAATATCAAGTGGCATTAAATTTATGACATTATTTCGATAGGAAGGATGTAAAAGACAAATTGTTCTCGGAAAATGGAATCTATCGTTTTTCTTGACGAAGAGGAGGAGGAGTGGTCAACAACTTAGCAAATTTTGGAATACGTCAACACTAAAAGACAAACTGAAATTGAGTCAATAATCATCCTTTCTAGCATATTTTTGCTTTTACTTGAAGTGTTCAGTTCTACACCAGTGCTTCTCAAACTTTTAATCCTACTTCCCCTTAAGTTCCTGAAATACATACTTAGAGACCTCCTCGGAACAGAAATTCAGATAAAACAGTCATACGGCTTGAGATTTATATTTGTGAAATGCAAATAAAAGGCAGTACAGAATCCAACAACATACGTAGGGATGAGAAAAGAAGCAAGAGTCAAATATAAAGTCAAAGATTTACTCGTCGTCAGTATTGTCATCATGGAATTCTTGTGTATTGTATATTATGAAAATGTTAGAAACTATTGAGGGTAAGTACAAGTAGAGTGATGGATGTTGTTATTCTAAGCCAATCTTCTACAGAATGGGTTAGGAGCGTCAATAGACTGACAATAGAGAGTGTGAGCACTGATTTACTCATATAAATGAGATGAGATAAAAATCATTTAAAACACTTCTTTCATGTCAATCATCAACAAGAGAGTCTAAAGTTCTGGGGTGCTCATCGTCATTGCGTTTCTTGATCGAACATAAGAGGACGAAATTTAACAGATATTTTCTTATAACGTAATTATTTGATATCAGTTGAGTATGATGCTAATGCTTAAAGTATCAGATGATAAAAATTTACTTTAAAATATTTTTAGATCCCAGGGGATAGTTCCATGATATGTTTTTCTTTAATTGTCTTTGTAAGCCTTCTAATAATTTCAGTTTATAGTTTCGTTTTGTGTCAAGAGATATTATGTATTTGTATCTTTGTCGTGGATGAAAGGAGATCACGTTCAATTTCATTTCACACGCTTATCACGTGTTATGGATATTTTATTACACAACAACTGTGTATAAGGGACTCTGTTAAAAAGTTACAAAACAAAAAGTCAATACAAAGAAGCTAGTGATCTCTTGAGAAAAATGTGTGTGTGTGTGTGTGTGTATTTGGAAACAATTCGGCAATGTTTGATTAAAAATCTGACATGCGCCGACAGTTGACAAAAAGATCCGTATAGGGTAGTACATTCACCAAAATAAAGGAACCATTGCTGTGTCGATGACTTTACTTTATTTACAGCTGAATACGTTTTCCAAAACTCTAGTGACGGACAACGTAGCCACTCACCGAAGTGTTATTTTCTGTGACGTGTTTCAATCCTTTCCTTGGTTGTGCTCTTTCAGCGATGCGTTTAATTCAATTTCCAAATCTTGTACCACAACCCATCTTTGTAGGAATTGCTATTATTAATCTAGAATTGTTGAAGTTTGAAGAAGGGGGGAATTAACTGAAAAATATCCTACTTTTAGCGACTGTTTTGTGATCATTTGATTCTGGAATAAAATACTAAGTCTGAAATTTTAAGATATAAAAATTTGACTTCACGTGTAAATGCATAGCTCTAGGATCAAAACATCCGGCGTGCCGAGGAAATAACAGTCAATTAGCTTTATAGGGTAAACGTAACAAAGCGTTTAGAACTTCGGAGGTGTCTCTGGTGGTAAATATACACAAGTACCATTTGCGTTCAACAAATCACTTCACATTGAGCCACAGAAGATGATGCTTGTGTGTAGCCCAGTGGGACGAGCAATGTTTCCCTTTGATGTTAACATCGTTTTTCACCTGAAATGTAATTAGCGAGTTCGTTTTGTACTCAAGACAGCGTAAATTATTAAATAACAAAGCAAAAGTATGTGTTTGCAAATTAGGCGTTGCTAATAGGCTTACTGAGAATTCAACAAAGAAACCCGCTCAACTTATTACGTCAAGGGAAACTGATAAATGACTTTGTACTCTCGTTTCCTACAAAGAATTAGTATGAGCAAATATAGGGAGCAAATACGAATGCTTTGACATATCTACTATTAAATTCCAGCTCTGTAATAGTAACATAGATTTTCTTCGGCTACGGGATGAGGAGTGGTAAGCTGTCAAAAACTGGGGGAGGTGGGCATTAAATTGTATATGAACATCACCTATTTGGAAAATAGTAAAATTCTAATACTTGTTCGACCATCATTATTGCCAAACCTGTCAATAGACTGATAATACATCTCACCAAATTAAAGTAATAAAAAACTAATTAGAATTGCTACATGTAAGACAAAGATCTTATGGCAACGTCTTAAGAAAAGTTAATATTTTCTGTGTTATGGCGGGCAGGTCTAGTTTGGGCTAAGAGGTGTGTATGGACCAGTTGCCACACCACTAAATGACAATGGAAAATAGTTACCTTTTGCTATTTTTGTCAAAATTTCAAAGAGTATTGGGCTACACTTGTAACATTCTTGTTCTTTTCAGCGATTTACACTATTGTAAGTTCATAGAAACTAGTGAAACACGAGAAAGTACGAGGCCCAAGTTTCTAAGGCTTACAGGTGACTATAGTATAGCAAGATTATAGTCTACTTTGCAGGGGCATTTGGAAAACACTTGTACTATTCATTTCGTTGCCACCACGTAACCAAGGTTGTTCTTATTCTTGGCTTACTACAGTACATCGATTCACGATATATGATGCCTATTCACAATATCATATACAGGTATTTGTTCATAAACTGGAGTACTGAATTTCTTCCTGCTTGCGTGCCAGTCACCACTTCACTTCTAGTTGTCCTTATCTCATTACAAGTCCAAAGACCTGTAGCTGTTTTTTAACGATTGTTCTATACAGTTCTTGTTTGGTATTAGCCATGTTTAGCACCTCAGCATTTTAACGTCCCTATAAATGACCCGAATTAAGCTCATGCGCGATTAAAATCTTGTATTGCAGTTCTTACCCTACATGTTCTGTCATAGAATGGACCATCATCAAGCACGTCTCTCGGAAACATCCAAATATTTAAATATTGTATATGGTTATTTATCACTATCTATGTGAATAGCGCAGAGCACACGCCGCGAGAGCTTGGGTCACGGGTTCGAGTTCTCTTCGTGAAATACTTTCTATTACTCTAGTCTCTTTTCAGAAAAATAACTCGTCGTCTAGGGAAACATTCATCAATTACAAATTTAAAATAGGGTTGCAACACAAACTTTAATCGAAAGCAGCAGGCTTACTGACTTAGATGGGACAATTTTAAAGTTTTGTTGGAGACATTTGCTTAAATTAGCAAATAGTACCACAAGGTGTCGTTCACGACTGGCAGTCAAGTGACATTGTTTCTTAGGTCTTGTTCAGACTGCGAATTTTTCACGTGCCACCCCTATAGAAATTTCCTTTACTCAAATGCCAAAAGTCATTACTTAATTTATGTCATAGGTTCATGTTCCCAATTTGATGCAATCATCAAAACAAGCCTCATTTTTTGTAACAAAGCGAACATCGATTAAAAAGTTGTTGGATAGAGCAAGGTTTCTCAAACTCGGAAGGCATATAACCCCCTCCAGCTATTAAAATTTCTAAGTACCCCTCTCCCCCGGAAGGTCAGTAAAAATTCGGTATTGTTTCTCTTCATCGTTTAGTAAACAAGTACACCATGAAATAAACAGCGAATCAAGATTCCTAACTTACCTACCAGCTGTTAAACAAAATATGTGCATCTCTTTGTTTGCTTTCGGTGTTATCACTTAAGAAAAATATCGGAACGTGCTATTAGCTGCTGGATCTCCCAGCTGTAAGTTGGTCCACCTATTATCCCTGTCTCAATTTTGCCCCCCTTTAAAATTTTAAGCAACCCCTAAGGGGTTCCAGACACCCCCTTTGGGAAACACTGGGATAGAGGACAACTTGGGAGTCGTAGCTTAGTGGGCAAAGCACACCAGCGAACTCCAGTGCTAGCATCTTATTTCTCTATAATATTTTAATATCTTCCCAACAACGGATAATTTACTTACTTCTACAACTAAACAGGGTGCGAAAGCTTTTTAAATACACTACAGATGTCATGATTCAGTCACCCTCAATGGGACGCCCGACATCCTGGTTGTCCATCCTACGCAAGACTGAATAAACGCACTTCACCCTTGACGTCCATCTCGTAGGATTGAGGTCTTTACTCCCGATGTATTATTGGTGATGCTGTAATGTATCAAGTATAATTGGTGGATGATTGGGATCTTATGTGAAGGTAAGAAAAGTAGAGTAGATTAACATCTGGGGCCACCCAGTTGGTAGAGCACACGCCGCGAAACCTGGGATTAAAGCTCCGCCTCCAGGTGGTAGACGGATAGACAGATGGACGGGCCGAATGGCAGTCCTTCCGTGGTCGCAGAGAGGCTGGTGTCCAATTGCGTTGAGCTGGATGTCGATGTCCACCGGTGAATGGTTGGGAGATCATATGGCGACTAGAGAAATAGAGTATGTTGACATCACAGGTCACCTAGTTCAGTCGGTAGAGCACATGCTGCGACAGCGTGGGTCACAGGTTCGATTCCCGGTGGTGACATATTTTCTATTTCTCTAGGATCTTTTAAAGGTGACTTTGTCTATGCGAGTTTCGCTGCCTTGAGTCAACAGCCTTTTCGCTACAACTGCGCCGCAAAGTCGATAAAGCTTGCATTATAATCATTTGGCATTTAGGCTTTCTATCTTAAACTCGCAAGAGCCGTCAAAGTAATGCAATTGCAGACCAGCATATCTGCGCCATGTGACCAGACCAAGGAAGGACTACCCTCCGGCCCGTCATCTGTCAGCCATTGGTCACAGGTTCGCTCCCCGGTGGTGACATATTTTCTATTTCTGTAGTGTTTTTTCAAAAGCTAACATTCCAAATCCTCTCTTCTCGATAATACTTGTTTATCTGTAGTTAAAGCGGAGCTGATAGATTTAGCGAGAGATGGAGCGCCATTGAGTGAGTTTGGCTCTTACACCGTGTGGTGGTGTTCGAACTATAGGTAAATCGGTCGTTCCTATCCCGAAGCCCTCGCGCCAAATTGGGCCTGCGAGCATTTTCAGCGTTGCTTGTAAGCGCCTGGGTTGAAAATTTGCATTTCTTGCGAATTGAAAAGCGAGTGCCATCAATGAAGTATGACAGCGGTTTCTCTTGATAAGGATAGTTTATTCTACTATTCTATCGAAGTCAATTAGTTTTACATTGTCTATAAAATAAACATTTACATGTTTGTACTAAATATCCGATTGGTGCTCCGTGGCTCGTGACTGAATGCCCAGTCTGAGAAATGGTTCATGGATGTAAGAGGGTTGAGAATCACGGGGTTCAATCTTACTTCTGTCTAAATATGTATTTTTTTTCTGTTTTCAGGTTATAATACTCGAGGTTTTCAATTACTACAGAAGCCCCAGAAATGTCCAATGTCCAATTGACGATACAATGGTTAACATTGTGGGACTTTTCAGAATCAAAGCATGGATTGTCAGGTATTGCATCTTAGATGTCCTCGACAATGTTAATTACAGTGTATGCTTAGCCCTGCTTGAAATGAAAAAATACTCCAACCGATGGGATTAATTTTAAAAAGAACACTAGAGAAATAGAAAATATGTCACCACCGTGGATCGAACCGGTGACTCACGCTTTCTCGGCGTGCGCTCTACCAACTTAGCTAGGTGACCCCCGATGTTAACATACTCTATTTCTCTAGTCTCCGCATTAGCTCCCAATTATCCATCGGTTGACATCGACATCCAGCTCAACGCAATTGGTGACCAGCCCTTCTGCACCATGTGACTTGACCAAGGAAGGACTGCCCTCTTGCTTGTCTATCTATCCAAAGCCCATAGAAGTTGGAAATTATCGTCGAGAAGAGAGGATTTGAAATGTTAGTTTTGAGCACTAGAGAAATAGAAAATATGTCACCACCGTGGATCGAACCGGTGACTCACGCTTTCTCGGCGTGCGCTCTACCAACTTAGCTAGGTGACCCCCGATGTTAACATACTCTATTTCTCTAGTCTCCGCATTAGCTCCCAATTATCCATCGGTTGACATCGACATCCAGCTCAACGCAATTGGTGACCAGCCCTTCTGCACCATGTGACTTGACCAAGGAAGGACTGCCCTCTTGCTTGTCTATCTATCCAAAGCCCATAGAAGTTGGAAATTATCGTCGAGAAGAGAGGATTTGAAATGTTAATTTTGAAAAGAACACTAGAGAAATAGAAAATATGTCACCACCGGGGATCAAACCTGTGACTCACACTTTCGCGGCGTGCGCTTTGCTGACTGAGCTAGGTGACTTCTGATGTTAACGTTCTTTATTTCGCAACGATGGGATTAAAGTATCATCGAAAAGAGAGGATTTGAAATGCCAAGTTAGAAAAGAAACTAGAGAAATAGACAATATGTCATCACTGGGGATCGAACCCGAAGAGAAGAGTATGTTAACATCGGAGGTCACCTAGCTCAGTTTGTGGAGAAAACTCTGCGATACCGTGGGTCACGGGTTCGATCCCCATTAGAGACATATTTTTTATTTCTCTAGTGTCTTTTCTAAATTGATCCTTGAAATCCTCTTTTCTTTTTTTTTTATTCTTAGAGGTGTACTTTCTTAATTTTCTTTCATTCTATCATTGCCCAGTAATATCACAGAATATAATAAGTCAGAATTCTTATTATGAAGATAAGTGCCTAGGACAAGGCGCGTAGGTGAAACATAATGACAAAACGTAAATAGCACCAAAAGCTGTTTTTAGTGACACTTGCATGCTTGGAATGCATACATTCCATGGTGCAAAATGCGTTTAGAATAGCACCAAAAGCTGTTTTTAGTGACACTTGCATGCTTGGAATGCGTACAGTCCATGGTGCACAATGCGTTTAACCCATATCTTGCTGGCGTCAGGTTAAACTGACAGCAGCTTTCATGCATTTTTTTTATGAGAATTTTTCCAAGAAAATATAACCATTGCTTTGGGAAATCTCTTTATACTTGTTACATTTCAGAATTACCAAATTTACATTCCTGAATGAGCTCACAGCAAATTCTTGGTCATTTACTTTTTTAAGATGCATTTTTTTCCAGAAATGACCATTTTGATTTTAAGGTGTGAGTAAATTTTTGAGCAATGAAAATAATTTGGTTCAGATATGAATGGAAATGTTGTCAAATTTGTACTTTAGCATGGAAAATAACAAAATAAGTTTTTTCTTTCTCTTTTGGGTTGATTCGACTATTTTTAGTACCGTCAGTTTAAACTGACGCCAGCACTAGTAGGGTGCATGTAAATTATATTGGGATGATGGTGCTTTGTCCTCAAATTTCCTTTAATTTCTCATTCTTCTGATAGGTTTATTTGACACGATGAATTAAAATTTTTCTCATTTCCGATGACTATCACTTACCACCTCTATCTTTTCAAAAGAAGATTATCATAGCCTGTTCTTTCAATGCTCAGGGCAAAGCTCCCTGACAGCCCACACATTCTGAATTGAGTTTATGAACCCCGTCATGTTTTGTTTTTAATGAGATATTGAAAATGGCTGGTAAGTGGAACATGAATGTTCATGAGGCTCTTGCATATTTTGATAGCTTAAAAGATCCTGTGAAATACTCAGAATCTAAAAAGACGACTATGTATCAAGGGGAGACTTGGTAATATTGCCCCCATCAAATACAGATGGTATAGTCACTGACGAAGACTCTGCAGCTGAAAATGAAATGAACTCAAGCAATTTGAACAGAAACCAATTTTTGACAGATGCTGGGGTTCATCTGCATGCTAGTTTACTGCCTCGTGAGATGCTTGAACTATTCATGACAAATGATGAGATGGAAAGGATCTAAATGGAATCCATTAAGTATGCACCTTCGAAAGGAAATCACAATTTCCAAATGACAATGGACAAACTGAAAGCATTTGGGGGAATTTTTCTCGTCAGCAGGTATGTGGAGAGGCCAAGACAGGAAATTTATCGGGAAAGGCGGGAAGATTCACACAACAACCTTGTTTCGTCAACGATGTCAAAAAATGAGTTCATAGAATGTAAAAAAATCTTGCATTTGGCTGACAACAACAGCATTGATTGCGCAGATCCATTTGCTAAAGTTCGTCCACTATTTGATGCAATGAACAAACAGTGTCTACTGAATTATCATCCCACTGGGTATGTCAGTGTCGACGAATCAATAGTGCCATACTTTGGGAGGCATGGGGCCAAACAATATATTCACGGAAAACCCGTCAAATTTGGCTTCTAGTTGTGGGTTCTCGCCACACCTCTTGTACAGTGTACACACTGTACAGTTCCGTCCTTATGCCGCCAAGGATTCCACTTTTCGACAATACGATGACGTTGGTTTAGGTCTTGGTGCATTAATGGTAGCACGTCTAGTGGACCAACTCCCGGAAGTACCAACTTCAAGTACGATGCGGCGATGGATAATTTTTCACAAGTCCAGCTCTTCTGCGACATTTAAGTTCCAGGGGAATAGCGGTGACAGGAACAGCGCCGGTTGACAAAATTGAAAATGCCCCGTTGATGGATATGAGGAAGATCGACATGGAGAATAGGGGATACTCTGACGTTGTCACTGATGTGACGTCAAGTATCACAGCTGTGCGGTGGAAGGATAACAAAATCGTGAATGCCATCTCGACATTTATGAGACAGAGCCCCATTCAACAAACCAAAAGGTTCTGCCGAAGTGAAAAAAGGAGAATTGATATTCAGCAACCCAACATTGTCGCCGTCGCGCCCGGATCCCGTCGCCACCACCGACACCGCCGGGACGGCGCGCAGCAGCGCCTGGCGTCCGTCGACCTCGGTCGACGGAGTGGGCCGACCGTCCGGCTCCGAGTGATCGTGGTGGTGGTGGGCGTGGAAGCCGTCGGCGAGATGGACGTGATCGAGGTGCAGCTCGGATACCGAGCTGGCGACGTGCACGTGCGGCTGCGCCGTCGCGACGGTCGTCACGAGGTACAGAGCCCACGTCAGGAATGAGATCACCTCTCGCACGCGATCAGCATACGTCGCATCGCGCCCGGCTGCAACGAGCCTCCTACTCCAGCCGGTCTCGGTAGCGGCGCAGCCAGCGCTCGGCGGTGGCGCGGGAGAGGTCGGCGGTCCGGAACTTGAGGTTCGCACCCAGCGTCGAGCCGAGATCGAGTAGCTCGAGCGCCACCTCGACCTGCCCGACCTGCTGCGGGCAACCCCACCAGCGCGCCCGCCAGCCGTGCAGCGGGAACTGCGGTCCACGGCCGCCCGGTACGAACAGGTGTCCGAGCGCCGGCAGCCGCCGCCCCTCGTGGAGCGAGAAGGTCGTCCGCACCAGCGGCCCGCCCTTCTTCGACGTCGTTCGGTTCGCCTCCCGGACGAGCGTCGCGAACGGCACGGCGGCGTGTTCACGACATTCGATCAACCTCTCCCCCACCCGCGGCGCGAGCGACTCCAACGGCTCTCCGGCGGCCAGCCGTAGGCGGATCGGCATCAGGTTGACGAAGTTACCGAGCGTGTCCTCGAACGGGTCCGCGCGCAGGGACACCGGCGTCCCGATCACCAGGTCGTCCCGTTCGATCTCCTCGGCCAGCAGGTCGAAATAGGCGGCGAGCAGGTAGGAGAAGCGGCTCACGCCCAGCCGGCGCGCGCTCTCCCCGATCCGCGCCGTCCTGCCGGCGTCGAGCTCCAGGAACGCCACCCCGGTCGGCTCCGAAGCTCGCCCCTCGCCGCCGGGGAACTCGAGCCCGGCCGGTCGGTCGGCGAGCTCGTGCTCCCAGAACCGTCTCGAGCGCTCCCCCGCCCCGCCGCCCGAGGCGACGGACTCGGCCTCGGCGTAGCTCCGGTACGGAGCTCGCGGTGACCGGGGTCGAGCGTCGCCGTGGTCCCGGTAGAACGCCGCCAGGGCGTCCACCAGCAGCTCGACTCCATGCAGGTCGGCGAACGCGTGGTGGGTCGACAGCAGCAGCAGCGAGGAGTCTCTCCGTCTCAGGTGGCGCACCGTCAGCAGCGGCCCGTTCTCGAGCGAGATCGGGGTCCGCGCCAGGGCGTCGACCTGCTCCCGGATCCAGGCGTCGGAGGCGTCCCGGGCGTCGACGTCGAGCCAGCTCCAGCTCTCCTCTCCGAGGTCGATCCGGACCGTGCGTCGACCCGACTGGCGAAAGCCCCGTCCGAGCTCCGGATGGAGATCGAGCGTGCGCCGGACCGCCTGTCGGAGGCGCTCCGACTCGAGCGCAGGCTCGACCTCCAGGACCATCGGGACGTTGTACAGCGTCGAGCTCGGGTCGAGCTTGTGCTCGAACCAGAGCGCCCGCTCCGGCTCCGACAGCTCGTCGAGCCTCTCGGCCGGGTGGGCCTCGTCGTCCGCCTCCCGGACTCGCTCCAGGTGGGCGGCGAGCGAGGCCACCGTACGGTGGCGGTAGCCGTCGACCAGCGCGACCTCGATGCCGTGCCGGGCTCGCAACGCCCCGATGACTTCGGCGAGTCGCAGCGAGGTGCCACCGAGACGGAAGAAATCGTCGTCCAGGGCACCGACGGGACGTCCGAGCATCTCCGACCAGACTCTCGCGACGCGTCGCTCCAGCGGTGTCGCTCCGGCCAGGTTCGAGGCCTCGGCCCGCGGCCAGATCGACTCCGACAGGGAGCGCGCGTCGGCCAGCAGCTCGACCGCGACCCGGCGCGCCTCCTTATTTGTTATTTAGCCTGTGCGGTGGTTTTCTGTTTATTTAGGGTAGTTTCAATGTCGGCCCCACTGCTGATCAGGGGCTTTACCTGACCTACATATTGAAAGCCTTACCTATGTAAACATGTCGATTTTAGGCTTTACCTGACCTCCACAAAGAAGGCCGTACCTGTGCAGACATGCCGATTTTAGGCTTTACCTGACCCTCACCTTGAAAGCCGTACCTGTGTAGACATGCCGATTTTAGGCTTTACCTGACCTTCGTATTGTAAGCCGTAGCTGTGTAAACATGTCGATTTTAGACCCTTAGCTGACCTTCGCATAGAAAGCCGTACCTGTGTAGACATGCCGATTTTAGGCTTTACCTGACCTTCATATTGTAAGCCGTACCTGTGCAAACATGTCGATTTTAGACCCTTAGCTGACCTTCGCATAGAAAGCCGTACCTGTGTAGACATGCCCATTTTAGGCTTTACCTGACCTCCACATAGAAGGCCGTACCTGTGTAAAAATGCCGATTTTAGGCTTTACCTGACCTACACAAAGAAGGCCGTACCTGTGTAAACATGCCGATTTTAGGCTTTACCTGACCTCAACAAAGAAGGCCGTACCTGTGTAAACATGGCAATTTCAGGCTTCACCTGACCTCCACAAAGAAGGCCGTACCTGTGCAGACATGCGGAATTTAGGCTTTACCTGATCTCCACAAAGAAGGCCGTACCTGTGCAGACATGCCGATTTTAGGCTTTACCTGACCTTCACATAGAAAGACGTACCTTCGTAGACATGCGGACTTTAAGCTTTACTTGACCTTTACATTGGAAGCGGTGGCTTTGTGAAATGCCGATTTCAGGCTTTACCTGACCTCCACAAAGAAGGCCGTACCTGTGTAAACATGGCAATTTTAGGCTTTACCTGACCTCCACAAAGAAGGCCGTACCTGTGCAGACATGCGGAATTTAGGCTTTACCTGATCTCCACAAAGAAGGCCGTACCTGTGCAGACATGCCGATTTTAGGCTTTACCTGACCTTCACATAGAAAGACGTACCTTCGTAGACATGCGGACTTTAAGCTTTACTTGACCTTTACATTGGAAGCGGTGGCTTTGTGAAATGCCGATTTCAGGCTTTACCTGACCTCCACAAAGAAGGCCGTACCTGTGTAGACATGGCAATTTTAGGCTTTACCTGACCTCCACAAAGAAGGCCGTACCTGTGTAGACATGCCGATTTTAGGCTTTACCTGACCTCCGCAAAGAAGGCCGTACCTGTGTAAACATGCCGATTTTAGGCTTTACCTGACCTCCACAAAGAAGGCCGTACCTGTGCAGACATGCCGATTTTAGGCTTTACCTGACTTCCACAAAGAAGACCGTACCTGTCTCGACATGCCGATTTTAGCCTTTACCTGACCTCCACAAAGAAGGCCGTACCTGTGTAGACATGCCGATCTTAGGCTTTACCTGAGCTCCACAAAGAAGGCCGTACCTGTGTAAACATACCGATATTAGGCTTTACCTGACCTCCACAAAGAAGGCCTTACCTGTACAGACATGCCGATTTTAGGTTTTACCTGACCTCCACAAAGAAGGCCGTACCTGTGTCGACATGCCGATTTTAGGCTTTACCTGACCTTCACATAGAAAGCCGTACCTGTGTACACATGCCGATTTTAGGCTTTACCTGACCTTCACATAGAATGACGTACCTTCGTATACATGCCGATTTTAGGCTTTACCTGACCTCACATTGAAAGCCGTACCTGTGTAGACATGCCGATTTTAGGCTTTACCTGACCTCCACTTAGAAGGCCTTACCTGTGTAGACCTGTCGATTTTAAGCTTTACCTGACCTTCACACAGAAAGACGTACCTTCGTAGACATGCCGATTTTAGGCTTTACCTGACCCTCACATTGAAAGCCGTTCCTGTGTAGACATGCCGATTTTAGGCTTTACCTGACCTCCACAAAGAAGGCCGTACCCGTGTAGACATGCCGATTTTAGGCATTTCCTGACCTTCACATAGAAAACCGTACCTGTGTAGACATGCCGACTTTAGGCTTTACCTGATCTTCACATAGAAAGACGTACCTTCGAAAAAGGTCACTGCTATTTAGACCCAGTTTTAAGTTATCTCCTTCCTCTGTGATAAAAAGTCCTGTGATGAGTTCCTTGGTGTTTTGCTCTTATAAATCTAGACTTCATGAATATGGAAATACTGTGATAGGTCCAATGAAAGAGACAATAGAGCATAGGATGATGAGAACGAAGAAGAAGAATAAAGCTTTAAGGATAAAGGGAATATTGGAAACGAGTGATGAGTGGCTACCTGAAATATCACATATAGAAAAACAACCTGTTTTACATGAGGGTTATTGGTTGGAATATCCAAGTTTCCTTTACCAACCGTTATTAAAGGTAACTCCCAATTCAACTGTTATTTTTAAATCATGTACCAAAGAGTATTGGTGACTTATAAGAGTAAAAATTTGCACTAGGATTGACAAAAAACAAATCACTACGCCATCGAGCTTTTGGTTTCTTAATATTTTTTACGCAATATTAAGACAAAGTTGGTTCAGAACGGATATCAGCTCCTGAAAAAAACTTAAATTACGGAGCTTGAAAAAATACCAAAAAGCGCCAAACGCTGGATGGCGTTGGCAATCTTTTTTATACACTAGTTGTAGTTTTCACTCTAATAAGTTGCTCTTACACATTGGCCTTTAAACCAACACATTATAGGAGCTCTTACATAGGCTAAACGACTACACTCTCTGTAAATGATGAATGAAAAACCAAGAAGGAAAATGAAGAAAAAAAGGACATTAACAAAGATAAATTTCAGTCTAATTTTTCCTATTGTTTCTTCTTTTTTTCCTCTGTTTTTCATTCAGAAGCTAATGAAATGTCACTCTAGGGTCTGCATAGTCAAGGACTTCAAAGTACTTACCTCGCTTGAAAACTAATAACTGATGATGGAGACAGTAGTCCTCGGACTCTAGGATCTGGTCTTTTTTGAATAATAAAGTGTTTTGTTCAAATATGGGCTAAATCAAAATACAATTCTTTCTTTATCAGCCATTCAAAGAGATACGACCCTCATAGAAGCTCTTAAGCAGACTCTGTAGGATCAGGTGAGGATCGTTGTAAAATACCCGGTTTGGTTTAATCAAACGAAAAACCGGTGCTTTCTTTACAGACTTTTTTTTTTTTTCCCGTAAAAGAATTTCAAAGTGACACCACCCTATTTAAGAAGAATATAGCTGTTTCTTTTTTAAATTTAATTCTACCCATAATATCTTCTGGAATATTTCAGCCTTGTGCAGGGCTGAATATTTGAAATGCACTTATAGTCAGTAGTAGAACCTAATCTTAGACACTTATTTAGGGTATTCTACAAGGGTATTAGTCTCTTCAGAAGGAAATACTCTGAAGTTCTGAAAACAACTTTAAAATTCTAAAACACTTACTTGCATTCTTCCTAAACTGTTTCACTTTACTTCACCCCCCCCCCCTCTAATGGTCAAATACATAGTCCAAGCCATCTATTCTCCATGAATTGTCCTTCTGCTTGCTTTTTGTTAAATGAATTTGAAGAAAAGAGTCAGAGTTGCAAAATTTGTCATGGGGCTATATTGTATTTAAACAGGCTTGTCTGTTAGGTTAATTTTGTCTAAAAAAAAAAATTGAAAAAAAAGTTTTCCAAGTTTATAGTCAGCTAATCTCAAATAGACTGGTCCTTACTACTAGACCATCTAAAATATCCAAAGATATATGCATCAAGTCCAGGTTTAGGAAGTTCCTGAATATTATCCAATTAGGAATCTATTTTTCCATGTTTATAAAAAATATATATTTTAACACTGATATTTGTCCAGGTACTAGGGATCTTCCTAGCTTCATGCTTTAAATGTGAAAACATAAGGCCTGTCTTATTGTAATTGAATTAGGTGTATTATCTAAAAACATGGATAACAATAGAAATAAAAATGATAATCTGACTAGTAGAAATATAGCTCAGATTATAAAGTAAAGAATGCAATTGTTTTTAGTTCATAGTTTTGTATGCATCTTTAGGCTATATCTGGAACAATTAGCTGTGGGTGGAATTTTTGGAAACTTATGGAATGTTAGGGAAAAAATGTATTTTCATTACAAACTTTAATCTATTATTTGAATCTTTAATTTTATGGATGTTTGATGTGTGTAGAGGACGAAAGTGGAATTTTCGGATCTGAATTCCTTATTATTAGTATTATTACCTTCTATCAACGGCTTGGCAAGAAAAGATATATGAATTGATTTGAACCATCAGTTTTGGTTCATGCTAGATTTGGCTCTCACTCTGTCGGACCAACTGTCTTGGCTTTTTCTACAATTAGCCATGGCTTGATGTCCACAACTACTTGATTTTAATTCAAAATCAACGGCCTCGGTCGATTCCGTTGATTCAACTACTCCTCAGTAAACAATTTTTTTTAGACTGAAATTATTTTGAAGTATTATTTGAAGCGTTTTATTTACCTAAGTGTTTCCAATCTTAACTGAACTGTTGGAGTAGTTTTTTGTGGGCGCAAATCATCAATCTTGACTTTTCTTGAAGTGAAAATAAAATAAAAGTAAAATTAAGGAGGAAACAAAGTACTACAGTGGAGAATCCTATAATAATGACTATGGTTGAATCGGACTAAACGGTTTTCCTTTTTAAAGAAGATCTGTGCATCAAGTTTTTCTATCAATTCGCTATCAATTTTGTCTAAAGTCGCAGAAATAATCTGCCTAATCGATGTCTAGGAATTTTTGCTTGCTCATTTGATACAATGCTCTCTTTTTTGCCGTGTTCTTCAGGACAAAACTCATAAAAATGAGTATCTATCGAGTCTAATGAGTATCACAATACTAAGTAATTTGATTTGTGCATTGTAATTATCATACTCAATTTTATCACTTTTGTTATAAAGTGAAGGAATTAAATTTTTTTATGTGCCCTTTCCCATTTCCAAAAATCACTTTCATAATCCTATATAATCTATCTCTAATATCGTAACCATCATATTTGAAAATATCAGAAACTTAAAAATACTATCTGCACCTGAGGTTTTATTTTTTGAATTCTTTTAGCCTGCCTCTAACTCCTTGCAAAATATAGTATCCTTCATTTCCAAAATATCGTTTTTCATTCTTTGCAGTATTATTTTTTGCAACTTCATGCCAATTGAGCACATTCTCAAAGTATAATGCTGATCAATGTTTAACACTTTCTTTTTTTTAACTAATTGATATCCCGTTTCTATCTTTAATTGGGACAAGTCCAGACTGACTACTTGCGTTCAATTTGTTAACATGTCAATATAATATCTTGGTATAGTGCCATCTGGTGGCATCTTTCAGATCCGTGGTAATTTTATCCGTTGGTTCCATTTGAAATATCTTAAATTCACTCTCTATTCTCTTCTCTACGTCCTTTAATTCACTCTTGTTTTCGTAAAATCTATCTATGCAGAAACATCTACGAACTGCTTAGCTTTTTCTAGATGAAGGAAAAAAAAAGAGAAAATGAGGCTGAGCACTGGATTAAAAAGTACTGGATCTTGTTTTCAACTGTTCATGCTATGGACTTGCACTACTTCGAAAGTTTTTGGATTACTTTTTATTGTAACTTATTCGTTTTCCTTATGCTTTTTTATTCGGATTCATATATTTATCAAAATGTTTTACAAGAAAAATCAACCAAGAAGGCATCTTGACAAACAAGGTCATCAGATTATTCATCATGCATAAAGGACAGCTGATATGATAATTGGCAAGATATTTCAATAATGAAAGCCAGGAATTCGTTGTAAATGGTTGGCAAATATTTATAACTGCAAAATGAATAAAAGGGAGCATGAGATCACAGCTTTAAAAACGTAAAGGTAAGCAGGACCATGACTGATGAGGGGGGATACCCCCCCATGATTTTGTCACTCGGAAAAAAATCAAGTCGGTAAAATCATGGCACTTCGCGCCACAATTTTTCCGACACCGCTAAAATTCTTTGTTCGGTTCAATAAAGACCACGAAAGTAATGACATGTCATCTACAGAAATTTCGAAATTGGCCGATAAACCCAGCAGTTTCGACATATGCGGCTCCGTGTTATTCAGCGGGTGCGGGTGTGCTCCCCAGTCTTCCAGGTCATCGATGTCGAGCGCACGCGGAACAAAAGCTAAGGTCATGAAGAATTCTCCTGCTAAACGAAACTAGGACTGACTGTCATTGCCGGGTACCGAATGCGGTTTTTTTCGCACATTCGCGATCACTGATGCTGCCTCAAGAATGACGAGCAGGCTCGACGCCAACACCGCGAAATCGATCACGACCAGCAACCAGTTTTCGGCGCGATACCAGTCGATCAGTTTCAGCGCTGCAGCCCACGACGATGTACGGCATCACCAAGGTCGCGGGCGAGCTGCTCGGCGCGTACTACGAGGACAACTTCGGCCTCGACTTCCGCGGCGTGCGCTTCCCCGGCCTGATCAACGCCGGCATCCCCGGCGGCGGCACCAGCGACTACGCGCTGTTCATGTACGTCGAGGGCATGCGCACGGGACGCTACGAGGCCTTCTGCCGTCCCGACGCGACGATCCCGTTCATGTACATGCCCGACGCCATCCGCGCGATGCTCGAGCTCATGGATGCCCCGAAGGAGAAGCTCGGCCGCAGCATGTACAACATCGCGGCCATGAGCCCGACGGCCGACGAGATCGCCGACGCGGTGCGCGCGCGCGTACCGGGTGTCGACCTCACCTTCGAGCCGGACCCGGCGCGCCAGGCCATCCTCGACTCCTGGCCGGACGCGCTCGACGACACCAACGCCCGCAGCGACTGGGGCTGGAACCACGAGTTCGACCTCGAGTCCATGAGCGACGACCTGATGCCCAAGGTCAAGGAGCTCATCGAGGCGCAGGGCGACGACGTCCCGGTCCACGCGTAGGCGTGTGACCGCGGCGCGCGAGCGCGCGATGCTACGGTATGGACGTGGCCGAGACGCTCTACACGCTCGCCGACTACGAGGCCCTGCCCGAGGGCTTTCCCGCGCAGCTGATCGAGGGCTTCCTCGTGAAGGACCCGCCGCCGCGGTACGGCCATCAGGCCACGACGGCGATCATCCGACACCGGCTGGCCAACCTGGTGGGCCCTCTGCGCGTGCCCGACCATCCCGTCGCCGTGCGGATCGACGAGCACAACGTCTTCCACCCGGACATCGTGGTCATCGCGGCGCCCCTGCCGGCGGACGAGACCTACATGGGCGTGCCGCAGCTGGTCGTCGAGTCCCTCTCCCGGAGCACGCAGCGGCGCGACCGCCACGTGAAGACGCCCATGCTCATCGAACACGGCGTGGCCGAGGTGTGGCTCGTGGACGACGGAGCACGCACGATCGAGGTCCACACACGCGCCGGCAGCCGCATCCATCGTGGTGACGACGAGGCGACCTCCACGGTGCTCCCGGGGTTCAGCCTGGAGCCGGACAGCCTGTTCGACGCACTGCCGTAGGGGCGGACCAGGTCGCGGCATCGCCGCGGCCGCGTGTCCGCCCGCGCCTTGCGAGTACGCGGGCGGACACGCGCTCGGCCCTGCGGGCCTCGCTGGTCCGCCCCTACGAATCTGCAGAGCAGCTCAGTCCTTGAAGAACAAGATCGCGGCGAGGCCCACGAGGACGACCGCGAAGACGCGGCGGATCACGATGGCGGGCACGTAGCCGGCAAGCCAGGAGCCGAGGAAGGCGCCGA
>JAAAKM020073195.1:2751445-2824348 GCA_010016025.2 Alatinidae sp. Z8VKAUB7J3 | reverse complement strand
TCTGCCAGGCGATCCCGAAGTCGATGTGCCCCTGGGCACCGCGACGCCACAGCGCGACGATCATGGTCGGCACGATCACGGCGATGGCCGTGCCCGACGCCTGCTTCGCATCCATGTCCTTGAGGAAGATCAGCGCGGGGACCACGAGGAAGCCGCCGCCCAGGCCCAGCAGGCTGCCGAGCGTGCCGGCCGCGAGGCCGATCAGGATCAGGAAGAGGATGTCCATGCGCGTCCCTCCGGTCGGCAAGCGTACCCCTGCCGGGGCCCACCCCGGGTCGGGACGAAACGACCCGCGCGCGCCGTCCAAGGGACCGGCGGAGGTATGCTGGCCTCCGTCTCGAGGTGGATGGGCGCCCGGCTTCGCGAGGCTCTGTACCGCTCAATCAATCTGGTTTCAATTCGCGTGCTGATGAAAATCGGCGCCGGTCACGTGCTGGACTACGTACCAAACTTCGGCTTCCGTACCACCACCTTTCCACGCAACACGCAGCTTGCCATCGGCGGCGGCACCATGGCGGTTACACCTATCGACATGGCGCGCGCTTACGCCGTTCTGGCCAACCAGGGATACTTGATTGACCCGTACATTGTCAGCGAAATTCGCAACTCCAACGGCACCGTTTTATACCGCGCCAATCACCCACTGGTAGACACCGGCTGCGAAGAGGAAGATCAGGCTGACGAAGAACCCTACGCAACCGAAGCAGAACCAGTGTCCTTGTTCGACGTGCTGGCACCGGCAGAGGAAACACCGGCAACAGCGGATTCCGCAGCCGTTGATGATCCAGCCGCCGCCCCTCCGATTGGACCATGCGGCGCGCCTAACGGCCCTATTGAGGCGCCTTCCGTCATTGATGAGCGCAATGCCTTTATCATGAATTCAATGCTTCAGGATGTGATCAAGCGCGGCACCGGCCGACGCGCCAGGCAACTGGAGCGTGCCGACCTGGGCGGCAAGACCGGTACCACCAACGATGCAGCCGACACCTGGTTCAACGGTTATACCCCCGACCTTGTTACTACCGTATGGGTTGGCTTCTCAAACCATCAGCCATTAGGCGCGCGAGCCTATGGCTCGAACACGCCACTGCCTATCTGGATTGATTTTATGGAAGACGCGATGGCTGAGCGTGAAGAGGTATTTCTGCCACAACCGGCGGGTATTGTTACGATGAAGGTTGACCCTGCAACCGGCGAGCCCGCAGACCCGGGACAGAACAACGCCTTGTTTGAATTCTTTCTACGCGAACACGCACCGGTGCGCACTCAGCGTCAACAAAAAGAATCAAACGACGACGTTAACGCAATCGATTTATTCTGACCTTTCAGCCTGCCGGTGCGCAGCGCAGGTTCAGCGCCATCGTGCCTAACATAATGCCGGGTTGATGCAGGAAATTGTTATCTTCCAGGTATGCAAACGACTGCACACGGTCCAACAGCGTATTCCAGGCGACAACCTGCTCAAGGCGTGACAGGTGCGCACCGGGACAAACCCGCGCGCCCTGGGAAAATGTGAGATGGCGGGTGCCGGCTTTACGATCGAGTTGCAGATCCAGCGGACAGTCCCACTCATCGGGATCAATGTTCGCCGCCGCCCAGCGCAGATGCAGAAACGAACCTTTCGGCACGCTAACCCCCTGGAAAACCTCATCCTGACTGGTAATGCGGGTTGATAAACCCTGCGTGGGTGAGCGCAGCCGCATACCCTCTTCTGTAAAAGCTCTTACCTTACTGCGGTCCTCTTTCAGGGCTTGCCACACATCCGGCTGCTCAATCACTAATTGCACCTGTTCGGCCAGAGCATACTGGGTGGTCTCCAAACCGCCGATGACCATGGCATAGACAATGCCGTTTATTTCTGCGTCCGTCAGTTTGCGCTTCAATGGAGAGTATTCAACGGTGGTGAGCGCGCTGATCATGTCGTCCTGAGGATTTGCGCGTTTCTGCTTAATCAGCTTGTCCGTGTACTCACGAAACTCATCCAACACCGCAAGCTGTGAGGCAACTTCCTCCTCCGGCAGAATATTGCGATGGCCGCTGCCATAGACAAATGGCTTAACGCACCCGTCGCCATAGTATTTCAGGAGTTGCAGATCCTCTATTGGCCAACCGAGCACATACGCCATGACCATTTGCGGCATTGGTTGTGCAAACTGTCCGACAAATTCCACTTCCCCGGCATCGACCCATTGATCGATCAACTCGCTGGCCACCCGCTGCACCATCTCCTCGTGCCGACTGGCGCCCGGACCAACCCAGGGGTCGGTTAATTCCTGCCGATGGCTGCGCCACATTTCCGGATTCGGCCGCAAGGTGGTCATAGACGCCATCATGATATTTACCCCGCGCTGGGCAAAGGGGTCACCCCATGGAGTTGAGGTACCTATTGAAAAAAACTCTAAAATAATTGTTATTCTCGGTTATAGTACAATATTAAACAAAAATGTCTCTATATAGTGAAAACGGTTTCTTTTTTTCTTTATGGGCGGACATCTCAGTTGATTTGATGACGTCACACGAGTGCCTGTTTCACTTTGAAAAAAAAAATCCAATAGGTGAATTATTTTAAGCTAGTCTTTTATGTTTGTCATAGCAGAGTATTTTTTTTCTCATACTGGTTAGTTATTACACAACTTTTTCCGAGTCGCCAATGAAAAAAAAATTTCCACACACTTTTTCTATTTTTTATACATTGGGAAGTAGATCCTGTGTAAATTACACGATTCCCAAAAGTGTTAGTAGTAAGCTGGCACGTATACAGGGGGGCCTTCGGGCCTGCCCCCTCCCCCGAAATTTTGTGAAATGTTTAATTTCCCCATTGTTTCTTGGGATTTCTGGCAAAAGTATGAGATTTTTTAGGAGTCTAGATACATGTGTGAAGCTGAAAACTGCATCGCACTTGCGCAATTGCATCGCAGTTGCATCACAGTTGCAAAACTGCATGCGCACTTTATCGCAGAAAACTGCAAAATTGCATCTAAAAAGAAAATCCTGGGTGATCAAATTGGTTGTTCTATGAAAATTAATGCCACATTTTTCCTTGTTTTTCCAATTAGCCATGACTTGACCTGCCTACAACTATTCCATTTTTAATTCAAAGCGGGTGGATCCAGGTGGGATTGGTGGGATTTTATTGGCAAGACGACGACCAATATTTTTTTTTTGTAATATTTGCAGGTAAATTTGAATTTGTGTTCAAATTCTTTGACTTTATAAATCGCAACTACCCTGAGGATATCTGGTTCTAAGGGTATATACGAATGCATTTATTTATTTGAACGTGAAATCTACAAGAATGAGTATGCAGTTGGTGGTTTCTTAACTTGGGCAACCTCCGCCGCTCTTCAGAAAATCCTAAACTTCATAGAATTTCTGACACTTCTTATTCGAATCGTCCAATAAATCACTTCATAACCCCCCTCCCACCTGTTTTTTTTATATCCTTCTTCTCCCCCCTCTCATCGTGTACAAAAACAGATCGTGGACCTGACGTTGGCTAAAGTTCATAAAATAAACAGAGAGGAAAATAAAATGCCGATAAAACTAAATTTAGAATCACCATTATAAAATGAAAATATGGAAAGAAAGTAAAACACCCGTACTTACTTATAAGGTATTCCAGTGCTCCAGTGTTATCAATGTCTTCACTTGCCTTATGAAAATTTGTTCCATGGCTGTTCCCTCCTCAACGCTCCGCTCTTTAAACTAAAGTTTTTTACTGTGTTAAAAAGTAGATTTGAGAGAAAGAGGCAAGCATTAGCGTAAAGAGCGGTACGTTGAGGAGGGAAGGAGCCCCTTTCATATACGGAATAATTTCCCGTAAATACCAAACGGCACTTGGTATTTACTAAGTCTGTCGATAATAAAGATCCACAATTTATGAGTGGTTTATTTTCTTCCTTGATTTTATCGACACATTTTAACAGAAAATTAAAATAGCAAGAAAAGCTTGTATCAACACTAATTTATTCCTAATGTCTACACAGCCACATTTTGTATCTGTTACCGGTTCTTGTCACAATACAGGAAAACTACTACCCTAAATTTCCGTATTGTTCGTAATAACATAAAATACTTCTTAAATATTTACTCGGAATGATTAATCACTAATTTTACACTTAAAAGTTGATCGACACTCAACACACCAAATTATAAACAAGATATATAATTAGGGCTTTAATCTGGCGCAATTCTGATTTCTTTCACAAGTATGGTTATAACGTGACCCGTGCATAAGCCTTCATAGACGACGAAGTTTGGCTTATTTGAATATAAACAAGAGCTAAGAGCTCATATGGCACTTGTAACGAGGCGAGAAGAGCTAAGAGCCAAGAGATCATATGGTATGAGCTCTAACAAAATTCTATGAATCAATAGATTGATTTTTTCAAACATCAAGAGTGTCCGCTCACTATCGAGTAAATCTAATATAGACGATTGACTAGACTTATAAGAGACAAGTGTCACCTCCCAATCATGACGGGCGCGGGGCAAGAGAGTGTCTCGGTACAAACTGATTTGTCGAGAAGCGTCATCGAGATAAAAAATGAGTCTTTCTAAGTTGGCTTTGAGATCATTTGTTTTTTGTTGATGATCGGCTAGTGTGGCTCGGAGTGACCTTTGAGCTTGTCTACGAGCTGCCGTATACTTGCCATGGTCGAATGGAATGTTCATAGAAAAGGTCCAGGCAAATGGGTCATCACCACTGTCACGATTGGGCCTTGTGGATTCACCCGTTTGAAATTGTTTCACCCCAATCAGCAGATCGGGGTAGCCCGCCTTTTTGGCTAGAGAGACTTTCTTTTGATCAGAATGAATTTTTTCATTAAGGGCTTTGAGCTCAGGGTTATTGTTTTTAAGATATTGAGTCAGAGATTCTTTTGTCAAATTTTCTATTTTTGATTCTTTGAGCTTAGGCCAAGGAAGCAGTGCAAGATGGTGACGATTCAGAAGCGAGTTGAGCTGAGCACTTAAAACAGGTCGAAATTTTTGCAATGATTTTAATTGATTGTCAATCTTGCCAATTTCAACTTGTAATTTAATAAGATCGCCCTGGTGACCCCCGGCTTGAATGCGATGTTGCACAATAGATTCGGCTTGCCTGAGAAGTTCGAGGTTTTCTTGGGTAATGCGAACGGCCTCAGCGAAAAAGCCGTATTCGAAGTAAGTTTTCTTAATGTTGCGTTTTACATTCAAACGCTTGGTCTGGACTTGCCACCACAAGCTTTCAGCTTGTTTGGCAGCGACATCTTCGCGGAGACTTAATTTGCCAAACCAGGGAAAGGCTTGAGATAAACCAATTTGCGCTTCTTGAGGACCAGTACGTGTTTCAATAGGATCGACGAAGTGGGTGTAAGTGAATTGGGGATCAGGTAGAGCTCGAGCTTGCGGAATCGCTTGCATGGCGCTACGCCATCTTTCAAACGAGGCTCTCAAGCCAGAATTGTTTTTGAGGCCATATTCGATATAGGCATCTAAAGTTGAATTTTCGTCAAGTTGAGGTAAAGACAGTGAGGGCTCTTGATGAGCCTCTTTGAATTTATGCCCATAAATCATTTCTGATCTTCTGGTGACGGTTTTGCGCTCGCTCGAATTTAATCCACAGCTTGTTACGAGCAAGGCTATAGTTCCGATGGCCATGATGGCTCTATTTTTTGTGTTATGCTTCACTGTCAAAAACCTCTCTTTATTTGTGATGTCACACGGCTTTTGTTGGAATTTAAGCAAGTACGGTATGCTTAAAATTTTCCTCAAACAAGAGTTTGTTAAAGAGAGATTTTAGAAGAGGAGTTGTTGGTAGATGAGATAAAGACCCAGCTGCTTTCCAGGGGGACCCGTTGGGAATTTAGGGGCTTCACTTGTTTTGTCGATAACAGCATTGATAAATGTTTCACCGGGTACAGCCGCTATTAATGGATTGTCGGGCACAATCACTACTTGAGAAGTAGGAATTAAAGGAGTTTTGTGATCGATTTGGCATTGGCAAGGGCCGTTCTTTTCAGGCTCCTCATTAAATAAAGTTTTATTTTCAGTTGTTTCACAACAGGAATGGGTAATTGAGGGTGAGGAAGCCTCTTTAATCGTGCAATCACATAAAAATAGACAGCTATCAGAACAATAAGCACCGGAAACCATACTAAAGAGCAAAGTGATGATGAGAAATGAGGGGATAACCATTTTGTCAATTCTCAAGATTAAAAGTCCTTTCAATCTATTTAAGTAAAGTTGAGACAAAAATATTCCTGTGGTTAACCTAAATCGGATAATTATTATTCTAATTATAGCATAAGTCAATTCAAAGCCGTTTTTAGCCACTTTTAAGGCGGTTAAGGTTATTCTCGAGCCATCCATCAGGTTAAATCAGTTTTATAGTGAGATCATCAGGGAAGAGTTGGTCTAAAGAGACTTATAACAAATTCCAAGATGATGACGGCTGCCCTGACTATGTAGCAGATAACAAATTATCTGCAGATACTGACGGTGACAGAATTCCTGATTATCTGGATTTGTGTCCAAACCAGCCTGAAACCTACAATGGGTTCTTAGATGATGACGGCTGCCCTGACAGCTTTGATTCTAAACTTGATTCTGACATGGATGGTATTCCAAATTCTTTAGATGCATGTCCACTACAACCTGAAACCTTTAACAGACATCTTGACGATGACGGATGTCCTGACACTGTTGCAGATATTGATTCTCCTTACACATTCCCAGATACTGACGGTGATGGAATTGAAGACAGATGGGATGCATGTATTGATGAGCCTGAAAACTATAATGATTACCTAGATTGGGACGGCTGCACTGACATTCCTGGAGCAGAATCTACAACTCCAGTTTATGCAGATTCAGATGGTGATGGTTATCCTGACACAATTGATGCATGTCCAACTTTGATGGAGAGTTGGAATAAATTCCAAGATGATGACGGCTGCCCAGATGTACTTCCATCTGATGATAACGAAATTAACTTTGAAAATGATATTGACATTCTTAATTTCATTGACTTGGATAATGATGGAGTCATTGATGCAATTGACGCATGTCCTAATTTACAGGAAGATTATGAGAGTGGTGTTGATGGCTGTCCATCAACCTTTGTACCTTGGTATGATGAGGACTATGACGGCATAGAGGATCACATTGATCAATGTCCAAATCTTAGAGAAAATTACAATAAATTCCAAGATGATGACGGCTGCCCAGATGTTCTCCATATAGGTGGAGCTGGAGGTGTACCTGATTCAGATGGGGATGGTTTTGTCGATTCTACTGACTTGTGTCCAACCCAAGCAGAAACCTACAATGGTATTTTAGATGATGACGGCTGCCCAGACTCATTTGGCTCTGGTGACAGAGACCAAGACGGTGTATCTGATTATGTTGATGTATGTCCGATGGCCAAAGAAACCTACAACAGATTCCAGGACACTGACGGCTGCCCTGACAGCATCTCTGAGTCATTTGTAGTGGATTCAGACAATGATGGAATTCAAGACATTGATGATGATTGTCCTCTAGTTGCAGAAAACTATAATGGATTCCAGGACACTGACGGCTGTCCAGATGTTGATAACACTCAACCTGACACCGACGGTGATGGCATTCCTGATACTATTGATCTCTGTCCACAACAAAGTGAAGTTTGGAACAGATACGTAGACTATGACGGCTGCCCTGACATCTTACCTGTTGGCAATGTTAAAGTTGACTCAGATGGCGATGGCGTAACTGATGACCTTGATGCATGTCCTAATGAAAAAGAATCTTGGAACAAATACAATGATCATGACGGTTGTCCTGATATTGCACCTGAACAATCTAGATACAAACATGATGCTGATTTAGATGATATTATCAATGAAAATGACATGTGTCCTCTAGAACCTGAGGATTATGACGGTGACAGAGATGCAGATGGATGTCCTGATCTTTAGGAGTATCTAGAAATGAAAAAACAATATCTTTTAGGTTTCTTACTTTTACTTACATCTACAATTGGTATGATGCCAAATGGTGCATTTGCTAATAATGATATTGATACTGACGGTGATGGCGTTCCAAACAATGAAGATTTGTGTCCTCATCTTTTAGAAGACTATGATCCACAATATGGTAATAATATTGATGGCTGCCCAGCTGATTTTGTTCCATGGTATGACGCAGATTATGATGGAGTTCAAGATCATCTTGATAATTGTCCAACTGTAAAAGAAACTTACAACCAATTCCAAGATGAAGATGGTTGTCCAGATTTGTCACCTGATAATGCAAAAGTAACTGCTGATTCTGACGGTGATGGTTATCCTGATTTTATGGATTTATGTCCTAGTCAACCAGAAATTTTTAATGGAATTGATGACAAAGACGGTTGTCCTGATGATGCTATCACACTACAAGATACTGATAGTTCGGGTGTACACGTTTACTCGTCAGTTACCATGGCCAACAAGGGTCTGGGCAATAACGACGGTAGCAGTCTAGGGTACCACTATCCACTTGCAAGAGTGCTGTATAAGCCGTCAACTAAAAGGGAAACATATACGTAATTTATACTATAAAAACACTTTGAACGGCAGTACGTGACAACAGAACATTAAAAAGGATGACGAGGTCCTCTGTGGTATGTAAATATGGCAAGTTCAATAGAGGAAGTCAAACAAGCCACAATTAACATCGCTAATAATATGGGATTGTTTGTCGCCTCCAAACGGTTATATGGATATACTACTACACTTTCTACTACTGACCTACAACAACAGTTACGAAATGCATCTTTGTGTATTGCAGTAACTTCCTTCTAAAACTCCACCTGAATATAGTACAGACGAGTACATGTTCAAAAAGTCAAAAATAGGACCTTGTTTTTGCTCTCTTCGTGTCTCATCCACGACTACCGAGACAAGAATTAACTGGGTCAGCCTACAACATACATGTTGCCAACATATAACTACCCAGTGTTGACTACAATTATGGACGAATATTAATTAATGCAGCACTTGCCGACAAAAATAAGTGAAGGTGTTCAAAAATAAGAGGACTCCATCTCTGGGGTTTTGCGGTATCTGCTCCCTTTTGCGGAATAACAGTGAACCATGGCATACAAACATGAGAAATTGTCTTTTTCAAACCTATAAGGGGTACCAACAGGGATTATGCTTGTTGGTGACAATATTTTGCTCAAAACTGTACTTACGCAAATTGTAAACTACTCTTGGGTGCCTAATAGACGGGGGGCTTGGAATAAACGGGGGGGTGGAGTAGACGGGGGGCTGGACCAAAAATGTAATAGGCTGGGGACACAAAGTGTAAAACATTAAGTCAGGAATCAATGTTTAGAATCAACTGCAACTTCGTAAACGTAGGGCAATACAGCATGCCTCTCAAGATTGTAAAAATGTTCCCCTTATCCTCTGCTCAATGACAGTGTTATTGCTAACATCTGTAATGTGCGTCTTCACAATTCTCCGAGCCTCGTTAAAGGCCACCTTCATCTTTTTAATGTGCGCTTTTCATATTTTAATAAAGTTATTTTCTACTTGCCTGCCAAAGTACCTCCTCCAAAAATTGTCATGGGTGGGAGATTAATGAATAGGCGGGGGGGAGGGGGGGTTGGAATAAGAATGTCCTGGGTGGAAAATTTTTGAAAAATTAATTAGCGGGGTGAAGGTCTATTAGGCATCCAAGAGTACGATCACAACATTGTAGGAACGTGAGTGTTTTTAATACCTTGTTGAGCATTGGCTTCGTCGACAAGACATTATACAATCCCTTGAACGTCATTCCCTATTAGAAGAAAGAAAGAGTCGTCTTCAGTTTACATGGTATACATACGTAGTCCAAAAAGATCGGGACTGGCAAGTTCAGCACGTTATAGTGTTTGTCGACGCATCATGGCTTAGATTAGGGATATTCCTCATTTCCATTGAAAATCTAGTCCAGGCAAATCTTAGGCTAACAGAAAAATACCAAGAACCGTCTCTACGATTCCACTGGCTGCCACCCAGGGAATTGCGACTTTGCCTCGTTCTGTTAGTAGTTGCTGAAGTGTTGATCCACATACCGGTCTTGAAAGGGAGGTTCCTTGTGGTCATATTGATTTTGTATACAACTTATAAATACCCCACGCATTGTATTGGCACCCTTTGTAATAATGCGATTGATTCCCTCGCAAAAAGCAAGAAATATAACATCAACTTCGGTCATGTTTTTTCTATGGTTCTTTACCCCGTGTGTCCGCGGTTGTGATAAGGTGACGATTAGTACTTGCCGGGCATGTTACCCGCCATAATGAATCAGCAGATAGACTCCTACTTTGGTCTCCGGATGCGAAAAGAAGAGTTGGCCGTTCACATGTCACATTGAAGTCAATCATCGAAGAGGAAATTTGATGGACAGGATCTGAACTGCTATCTGCAATGGCCAACAACACACTAAGAACCACTGGGAGGGATAACTACCCTTCAACCAAGGCCTGGGGGGAGGGGGGGGGGGCGCAAGAGGTGAAATGGCAAAAAAAATATTATAGGTTCTTCAGGGATCCTACTACTTTTGGACTGACCTAGGGAAAATCCATTCCTGTTTTTTACCTTGAATCTAGGCATCGCTTGACGGTCCTGACACCAACATAAACATTCTCTGGTGTCATCTTTACTTTATTACTAATTACAGGACTTCCGCTGTATAAACATTTCGTTTATCTATTGTCATAGTATTCTTTCCAGGGGCGTCTTGTGTTATTTTCTAAGACCTGAAATCTTCCCATTTCGCATACAACGTTCCGCTTATTCTATCCTTCCGCAAGTTATGAATAAAGAAAGTGAAGATCGTACTCTATTAGTCAAAAGCTAAAGGTATGCTCATGAAGTATTACTCTCGATAAAGATATAACAGTTAGCAAGGAAGATCAATGAGAGATGATCGACATCTTTAGAATCTACCTTTTGTAATCATCATTAAGGGTCATAGCTTCCGCCGTGTCCTAAAGTAACAGCAAATACAGCAATTGAAAAGAGGAACCTTTCCGTTTTCGTTCCCATTTTAAGAAGCGATCTGTTGCGGTATTGTGGTTAAACACAGGTTGCACATTGATGTATGGTGTGTACGCAAATGTGTTAAAAATTTACAGTCCACCAACAAAAAAACTGTTCATCTAGTTTTACTCTATAATTATTTCAACTGTTGGTTTTATAGAAGTTATGTAGCAATCCAATAGCAAAATTTGCAGTCGCTACTTCACTATGTATTTGTACATCTTGCGTATACCGCTCCATAGATTCTCTCTTATAGGTTAGAATAATTATTCTTGGCCAAAGTATAGCAACGTTTCTTTGCAGAATTTTCGGGAAGCAGGCACTTTGAAGGCAACTTGTGACGATTCTTGTAAAGTGCACGCTCAAGTTATAGTAATAAAGAATGAATGAATAACGGAAAGCTCATTTAATTCCACAAGAGTCGATCGTTCGACACGTTGGTTCTTTCTAGTACGTCACACTCCAGTAGTGTTATCGTTAGAGACAACGGTTCTTCACAGTGACTTTGGGGTCTGCTACGCAGGCTAGCTTTTGATGAGATATGCATAACAACGTTTTTACATCCGGGTTATGCAACTGCTTGCACCTGCATTGTTGATAATCTGATAATAAGGAACAGGAAGCAATTATAAGTTTTAAGCAGCGATTATTTAAGTGAAGCTAACTCAGTCCCAAATTCAAAATTAAATTGTACCTCCAGTGGTCAGATTTTTTTGGATATTTTGTTTATACTTATCTTGGGTGCCTAATTGACGTCCCCCCCGATTATTAACTCTTCAAAAATTTTCCACCAAGGACATTCTTATTCCAGCCCCGCAGCCTATCAGTTTTAAGTAATCTCCCATCCATGACAATTGTTTGAGGAGGTACTTTAGCGGGCAAGAAGAAAATACCTTCATTAAAATATGAAAACCACACATTAAAAAGATGAAGGTGGCCTTTTACGAGGTTCAAAGAAGTGTGAAGAAGCGCATTACAGATGTTAACAATAACACTGTCATTGAGCAGGAGGATGAGAGGAACATTTCTAGAATCTTGGAAGGCATGTAGCAGACTGCCACTACTTCGACTAATTGACTATTGTTTGTGTTATATTACTCCACGTTTACGAAGGTGCAGTTGATCCTAAAATTTGATTCTTGATTTCATTTTTTACACTTTTAGTCTATTACATTTTTGGTCATTTTCCAACCCACCCCGTTTATTAAGTTTTTGCGATTTTTCCAACCCCCTTCTATTAGGCACCCAAGAGTAACTGATATGCCTCCGTCCATTCTTTCTATCGTATATTTTTGGTACTTTCCGTAAAAGCCCCTAATAGTCGTTAAAATTGCATTCAATACAATCAGCACGAAATAATAAGGGGAAAACATTGAACTTAGCCTAATCTTATAGTTATTGTCTTTTAGTTTTAAATCAAGGAGATCCCGAATGTAAGCTCTCCTGAATAAAAGCCCCTCCGAGTATTATCCCCCTGTAAACTAACCAAAATATCCCTTCGGATATAAGCCCAGGGCTTTCATTTGGGATTCTGTGTGTTTGATCCGAAATTGGTATTGCAGAAGGCAGTGATACCGAATGAACATGAACAGAGTATATAAAGAGGCTCTGTAATTACTTTTGTTCTTTTGTGAGAATTTACGGATTAAATGTTTTTATGAGACTCTCTGATCTGACTCCGAATGGTGAATTTTTGGAATACACAAGTCACCTGTTACCCAAAAAGACCCTCCGAATATAATCCCCCCTGTATATAAGCCCCCAAATTTTAGCCCACCAAATATGCTTACGAACCTCTGTAAGCCCAGGGCTTATATTCGGGATTTTACGGTACTTTGTAAAACTATCAGTGCTAGACGTTTTTGGTGATGCTGTGGAAAGTGTGTAGCTCCGTTAGCTCACTGGAAATCTCAATTTGACGCTCAAGAAGAACCCCGCCTCAATTAAAATGTGAATGTAGAATGCTTAAGAATGTAGAAAATACTGCCAGTTATGAAAAACGTCTCTTTAGCTATGATACAAAGCGAGGACCGCTAAGTAACAGAGCCAGCGGCGCCACTGACTGAGTCATCAGAGCCAACGGGCTTACACGGAAACCTTGTCGCCAGAGTTGTGCTACTTGATCTGAGATACTGTAAACTCTAAAACAAGGCTCTCTTTTTGTTAATTCTGTTAGAGATTCCCGTTTTTGTACTCACGTTGTAGGTGTGACGGTTGTGGCTGCCCACTTCCGACTTCCGTTTGAGCTTTGACCTTTTGTTTAGCATAAATGCCCGAGTGTGTTTGCTTATATCTGTTATTTTCCGTGTTACGATTATCTGCTTCGCAATGTAGAGTTTATATCGAGTCTTCAAGTTTGAGTTCGAAAGTATTCTCACTGTTTCCTATTTTGATGTCTCCTCTGCTAACCCTGATCCGCTAACTTTCAACAAATACACCCATCGAATTAATGCCATAATAAACATAAACACTACGTCCAGCGAGCTCCTGTGTTAAGTGAAGCAGTATGAATATGATCATTTACTCTAGTCAAAAGAACCTTGTTACAGTTTCTTATAACCTGAGGATGATATAATAATACATCAAAAGCCTGGTTATTTGATATATTGTCTTACGTGTTCAATAGAGTTTATATGCGCCGTCTTTGCTGGGCATTGCTGCTGCTGCTGCTGCTCATAGCTAAATTACGTTTGCCGCCAGATAAATCAAATGCAGATATCGTTACAATCTACAGTTTTTTCTTTGAATAGCGGCCACTGTACGGATCGTTGGGCTTTCTCTAGTAGATAATCGTCCCGTCAACCCCTGACATTATTCCCCTGTGTACATTTTGCAACATTTTAAAAGATGCTAGAAAAATAGCCCTTATTCCAGAATAGTCACTTGCACGTATTTGGCGATTAAATTTTACGGTCAAGTTATTTGTGATTTCCAAATTATTAGTAGAGCCCAAGAAGCCTGCGAAGACCGCAGGCGTACATTAAGGTTGTGGCACTGGAAGCCAATTGCTTCGACTGCCATCTATATTTCTCGTGCAATCTTGCACATACTTAGCTGGCCTTGATGACCAAAACATGGAGAAAACATCCAAAGTTGAACACTTCCCCATTTTCAACTTGGTATTTTATTGATACAGTTTCGATACAGTTGAAAATACCTTGGACTCAGTGATTAAAACATTTCATGATCAAATTGCAGTCTTCCATATAGGGATATTTTAGGGGTATGCCAATGATGTTTACATTTAATTTGAGGTCCAAATGTGAAGGATCGAAAAGGATACTTTTCTTGTTTGATCACCGCAATGGAAGACTATGTTACTTCTAGCTTGATCTGAATTGTATTGTTAGTTACGACGATGAAGACAACTCCTACGGTGGCTACGATTCTGAGGACGAAAAGCAAAATCTTCGCTCTTTAATAATCCCTGTATTTCTGGTGAGCGACCTTACGTACTGTGTAAATACAACGAAGTAAGATATCTTCCAGATTCTGGCAAAGAATAGAGTTGAGCAGTTCCTTCTCCACTTGTATGCATGAACAATCTCAAACAAAACCAACAAAACTAATTCATACCTTATCTTCTAGCCTGTGAAACATAAACTTCTGATTGTGGATATCCATTCCAATTTTGTTGAAATTCAAAATAATAAGGTTATATATGTTAAAGCTACTTTTTTTCAAATCTTTTCCTAAAATCGATAAAGACAGCTTTGACCTTGAATTGCATTGGATATTGATAGGTCACGCCTTAAATCCGAACACCAGTAAGTGTGTCAATCAGAAAGAAAGATGGTTTCTTGTCTGGCTCTCAGCTTCAAGTATGGACCTACGAGGAGTAAAAACTATAGCCTGTTAGTATTGTGAGAACAACATTCTTTAAATATTAAAAGAAACTAATCTGAATTCATGAGAGTAAATTTGTGTGGAGTTCTGAGCTTTCGTACTGATTCCTGTGTTTCTACTTTTAATTTCCTGTGCCAGACAGAGCTCAAGCTTATCGAATATCGATCATTTCTGGACGTAAGAAATACAGGTAGCGCTCTACTAACCAATAGATATGATTCTGGAGCAAAGAAAAAATGACAATAATTGCCCTACTTTCTATATAACGCTGATATAAAGTCTCGTTTCCAAGGTAGCTCTCTATGAAAATGATGATACCTGACATTCTTAAGTTAGTTGGAGCGTTCTGCTGTTCGAAGTGCCCAGATGTTTGCTCTCAGATAAAACTTAATCTTGAACGTGATAACTTGATCATTCAGAATTAGACTATCAACCATTAACGGATACTAATAGGGGAAACGTTCTCTTGGTGAAAATTAAGGTATCGTGATAAAGCAGTGGAGACATTGGATGAATAATTTGAAAAGTTTACAAGTGGAAAAGGGAAAGTGGACTTAGGTGATCTGCCAAATATCAGTTATGTGTGCCAGTGCTCTGTCCCTGTTTTTGAGGGGTTTTTTTCAGAGAAACATTCACAATTTCAACGCTATCTTTAACTTGAGCAGAGATGATGCAGTGGAATAAGTCGCTATACAAAGACCTTGTCGCCTCTGTAGAGAGAGGTTCAAACTCCTTGGTCACTTCGACCTGGCTTTGATACCCTGCCTTATTCTAATGTCGGTCTGTGAGGCGGTCCTCCATATTCCGGGCTTAAGAAGAAGGTTCCTTATAACATTGTGGGCAGAAAAGACGAGGAAAAACAATTAACCGATCGTAAAAAGTGATATCTTTTTTCAAAGAGTAACCCCATACTACTAGCGCCATCCGCCTTGACCCGCCTTGTGTGAGTGAAAGCAAAAAAAAATAAATATATTCTCAGTGTGATTTCCATTACTATTTTATAGAGCAGTGTTGATCTTTTATCTTCTTTACATACCCAAATGAGTTTTTATGCACTTATGTGTGTATGAGTGTGTGTATTTGTGTGTGTATGCATGTAAGTATGCGTGTATGTGCATGTACGTATGCGTGTATGTGCATGCGTATGTATGTGTCTATGTCTTTATGTTGACACTGTATGTTGATTGTGTGTGTATGTGTGAGTGTGTGTGTGTATGTGTGAGTGTGCGTATTTGTGTATGTATTTGTGTGCATTTGTGTGTGTATGTGTGTGTGTATTTGTGTGTGTATTTGTGTGTGTATTTGTGTGTGTATTTGTGTGTGTATTTGTGTGTGTATGCGTGTAAGTAAGTGTGTAAGTATGCGTGTACGTATGCGTGTACGTATGCGAGTCTGTGCATGCGTATGTATGTGTTTATAGTCTGTATGTTGACGGCAAGTTTTTGTAGGCTTCTCTCCATCTTCAGCATAGTAGCAAACGAATTGCGACTTAAAGTTCTACTTGGTACTACGTTGGTACTATACTTTGTGAGCGGTTAGCGCCATTTAACGTTACTTTTCATTACGATGACGGTGATCTTGGGCAAATAAAGAATTCTTTGATGATGTACCTTGGATGAATATAATATTTGAATGGGGAATTGATGTTTTTGGAGACTTGGGGCTACCGAGCACAGAACCCGATAAATGGTGAGCTATGAATTTTGCAAAACCTTCCTATCTTTGATTCTGTCGCCTTTCAAAATAGGTTTTAGTAACTCCATGGTATTCCATGGTTAGGGATCTGGGACAAAGTAGTCTCATGAATAAATGAGGCAATAAAGTAGGACAGATTTTAGCTTCTAAGTCGTGTTTCATGCTATCATCTTCAGGATATGGAAAAAGGAAACGTAAGTGAAATAATGCTTGTGAGACACTATATGAAATCATTCGCATGTTTATCTGGCGGATAGCTTAATTTTCTGTTTGAAGGTTTGGAGCAACCCTGCAACCTTGCTTGTTTTTGTCATTACCTTTTAATGGTCCCAAAGACCTTGGGAGGAATGCTTACGTTGTACAGTGCCAACTCTGTTTGTCTTTACATTTGTATTTTGCTGGTCCATGAAGTTATAGAGAGTAAGAGAAACTCAAAAAACATCTTTGCCTTCTCCAAGTCCATCGTGGTGCAAGAAGGATACATTTACTATTATCCAGATCTCCTTGATCTTCAGCTGAATGAGCAGACTTTAATCCAAAGTTGGTAACCTTTGAGGCCTCTGATCAACGGTTATACTTTGTAGCCATGGCTATCTCTGGTGTTTTTTTACTTTCTAATCAACACTGTTTGAAATTTCAAAATGATTGTGTACTGAATAGAATTTGTCGTCTGACACACTTCAAAGGAAACAACCAACTCAGGTTTCTAAACAAAAGACACTATAAAGTAGTGTGAATATAGCGTAGGGTAGCATTTGCTTCATCATGCAACACGAACGATTGCTTCAGTGTGGTTGTTAACATTAGGTTTCCATTTCATCTGGCCGACGTTTCATCCGTATAGAAGCATGAAAACCTTTGCGTTTCAGACAAAGAGAATTTGTTTTCTCACCGGGCGTACTCGGTTAATCCATACAGTTCGAGCAAACACTGATTGGTTCAAAGATGCAAATCCATTCAGTTCAAATTGTGATTTCCTCTTTCAACAAGTAGACAGTTATTTCATGTTTTTTTACTTACTGACGGCTTATACGATACCCCACTGCACTTTGCTGAGAATTCTACCAAATAGCTAAAAGAGTATTTATTTATTTTGGGTTACCCTTTATCTTTGATATCTGGGTGTCAGTTTTGCAAGTAAAGCATTAAAGCTTGGGAGGGAAATCAGTACAGTTTGCAGCCCTGAAAAAGAAATTGTTTTGGTCGGCAAATCAAATTACTTACTCGGGTGCAGAAGAATTGATCTGGCTGTTGGTAGACAGTAGACAATCAAATTGCTTCTGACTAAGATCTCAGAAGCCCTAGAAACATAGATACAGTCAAGGCCACATAATATGTACTATAATAAGATTATCAAGATTACAGAGATATTTTACACGAGTTTATTTGATCCTATGAGGTTTTGTTTCATCTGAACGTTAAATAATTCATCTGATGTCAATCCCATGATGCTTTTATCTCTAAACTCGGAACATAATCCAAAACGGTTAGTACTCAACGCACTAAAAGTCCATTAGCTTTAACCCGGCCGCGATATATTCTCAAACAATCTAACTCAGTGGCTGATAGCAAATAAGCTACCCAGTTAAGTGTTGCAGCTTCTGCTAGTAAGACCAAGAAAAACGTGGACTAATCAGAACAAGAAAAAACACAAATAAATAACATGAGCTCCAATAAACGTGGGTAAAGAAATTGAGCAAAAGTAACTAACCCAAATTATCAAATATCATGCAAAAGTCTCGTTATTGGGAGTCAGTTTAAATGTTTCTGTCAATCTGAAATAAATGTGCTCGACTTGAGCACCAAATATAAGAAGAGATGCAGGTTGCTTATCGGTTAAGAAATTACAATGACAAAGATGGCTTTCATATCGTACTTAACGACTCATGGTGCAATTGTTTGCATGGGAAGTCTTGTTGTCATTTTCTGATTCGCTTTGTGTTCAGCGATCTGCCATTGAATGGAAAAGTGTGTTCCAAGACCTTGAAATTTTAACACGGAATGGTCACGATCATGATATTGCGACGAACGTGATAATTCTCATGTGATTATTATGAAAAGAAGGTCCACTTTATTTCGTTTTACTGGTGGAGATGCGGCGTTGAAGTCGGCGCACGGTACTATACCGAACTATCAAAGCTGAATGGTTGAAGGTGAGAATTAAGCCCAACTCACATGAAGCATTTAGTATTTTACCAATTTTTGTTGCCGATTTAACTAGAAACCTCTCTTGCAGTAAATTAACTTAAGGTTGTCTACAATATTTACTCTTCTATCGACTGCTTCAAGAATTTCACGTACCTAGTGAAATCCATGTCAGAGCATTGTACTTGTGCATGTTTCGTATTTACTACTGTGATATTCTGATCCAGTAGACCTTAATATGCTCCTATTGTCCTTGCAAACGTTCGATGTTAAAAAGGCCGTCGTGTTAATGAAAAAAAGGACTAACGAATGAAATGCAAATAAAGTCACCTGTCACTGCACTGAATAAATTTAGAAAGAGGAATGAACTGATATGTTACACTAGACTCAAACGAAAATTAAACATCATTTATTATGTTCAGTGTTCAATAATCACATGTAAACAAAATGAACACTTACTCGTGAAATACATTATATACCGAGAAGCCATATGACTACTTTTTAACAGTTGTTGCTTGGGGGGAAGAGAGACTGGAAGGGTGGGGGGAGGGGGTGCTGTAGTAAGGAATCATGCTTCTCGGCCTTCCATGTCAAGGAATGGAAGTACTATCTGTTCTCATTGATGACAGATGCTTTCCACAATCCACGGGAGATGGTTCTCCTTGGCGGTTGAGCCTTCCCCATGGCTTACTTCTCTTCCCAATAGCCTTAATTGAGGGGCGTTGCCCTTGGATGCCCCAGCTGCCCTTCATTTTTTTGTTAACCTGTTCGGTGGTTTTTCTGTTTATTTAGGATAGTTTAAATGGCGGTCCACTGCTCGCCTTGCAGTCTGCTCTCACAGACTGCAAGGAATCCTGACTTTTTATTCCGCAGCTAGGTTGTGCCTTAGTACATTAAATTAAGCTAACATAGAAAGCCTGTATTGTTTTGTATTCATGCAATTTTAGTGGTGCTTTCAGCCCACTATTGCATCTTCTGCTTTACCTTGCAAGTGTGTAATGATGAATTTTGAGGTGTCTTTTTGCATTAATAATGTTATTGTCATTATTAAAAATGGATCACCACCAATATTATCATCATTCCTCTTCTTCCTGATCATTGTTGCACCCCACTGCTCCTTTACTTCCTTCTTATTATCATTTATTAACACCATTGTATTCTCATGTTGTCGTAGTGTGCTCTGTTGCAATGGTGTGTTTAACATTACACACAGTAGCAGCCAGTATCTATCAGCAAGTTGTCTCTTGATACAACAACATATGTATGGCGCATGTATTTGTGGGAAGTATTTAATTGCAGACAGCCCTAGACAAATCAGTGGACTGCAAGGCCTGCCTTGCTTCATGGAACAAAACCACTATGGCACATGAGATTTATATCAGGAGAAGTATACATATATAGGCAGACGTACCTTTGTATAAAGTGCTGTTTGTACTTTGCAGCATACTAAAGGATTTGATGTAATTACCGTAGGTAGTTGATCAGTTGGCTTGATGGATGGCTTGATCAGTCAACCAGTTCATTCTTTATACATAAAAGGAGAGTGGCTTGCCAGATAAAACCTTGACAATGCAAACTAAAAGTTAGCTTATCAAAGTAGCATACAAGTTTTTCATCAATTACAGTGATGCACATCTAGCACCTGATACTGATTGCTCTCCAATAGTATATGTACTACATCAGCATGAAAAAGTAACTTGCTAGTTCAGTAATGGTTGATAGATGCAGGATGATGCACATTCTTGATTTGTATGTACATCCACAAACACCATATAAGATATACTCAAGATTCTCCAGTCGAATGTCAGTGGTCGTCCCGCTGCCGCCGTATTTGCTGTTTTGGCCATTCGTTGCCATCGTTATCGTCGTCTTCAATATCCAGCGTCAAGACCGACTGTAAGTTACTATTTACCTTTTACATTACTGCTACTGAATACGAACTTTGACCGAACTCAGTTCTGGGAAACTCACATTGCTTGGAGAACACTGATTAAATTGTTGCATATTTCGTTTAGTAGATTTGATAATTGCATATAGGCGTTTAGGTTATTATATGTGTTTAATATAAAAGTCTGTGAGCGTCCTTACTGTGCTTTCTCTTTTCGTTATTTTACTACCCTGGGAAGCACGCCCCCTGGGCCAGGCTGGCTAACAATTCTCTTTTGACTCCTCCCTTCTTCATCTCACTTTGCGTCTTTCAATGGGATTTGTACAGATTGTTGGGCTAAGTAGCAGTCCCGTAGCAATTCATGTTGGGGAAAGAGGATGTTCTTTCTTCAAATTGCGTAGGGCTTGATGCCGATGTCAATCGCTGAAGGATTAGGATTTCACGTGGCGAAGACAACGAAGCTCCCGGAATTAGAAGAGATTGTAAAAGAATAATCATCTTCATACATAGTTCTAGATGATTTTATTGTTATTAAAGTATAATAAATATTTACAGTTAGTAATTTGTATTCTGCATGTCTACTGGAGACCATTGAGACATAACATCTTCTAGTAACTAAATTAAGATAAGAGCCTTGAGGTGTTCACGTCACTAGTGCCAGTCTTCCCAATGTATATAAGCGCTATGTAATGACGTATTCGGGAGATTTGTGTGAAGAGGAGTTTATGCAGAGACATTATCTTCTCAGTTGTTAGTTAAAGATATACAGGAGTTCTCGCATATAAAAGTTATTGAATGCAATTCGTATTCTTCGTATAGTATCTTCTTTGGTGCATACACTACAAGTATCAAAAAAAATTAAGCGCCGATGCTCAAATATGCGCCTAATTTACGAAAAATGATTTTACAAAAGCCCTAGTCCAAACAAGCACCAATCTCTAAATAAGAACCCAATTTATATTGGGTTGATGAAGAAGAAACAGAAACTTTTCAATCTTCTTTGAACTCCGAGCTAAGAAAGATTAGATTCTCTCATAACTTAATACTCTGTTGATTTCACTGATTATTCTGCACATTCAGCATATTTACGAAAGACACGTTCGCTACACGAAGGAGTACTGTAAATTACAGATAAAGAACCAGTGCTCAAACAAGCTATGGAAGTAAAATATCTTACAAGCGCCAAAAACCAACTAGGTGTCTCGCCAAAAATTTTGGGTCTTTAAATGAGCGCCCGGGGTACTTTATTAGTAACTTACGGTATTTGAATGAGACGTTTCAAAGTACGGGCAGAAATAATCAAAACTCTTAAGTCCCTTATTTTTCGCCAACTGGTTCTCTTGTGCAAAAGTTACCCATACTCTCTCTAACCCAATTGCAAAAAGTAATAACAAGGATGTAGATATTGAGAGGCACTGCTCATAACCTTGCGGCCAAAACCGGATTAAACATATTAGTCACGAAGTGTGTTATTGATAATACGCTCGCTTGTTGCTTTATCATTCCAACCTCGACTGTAGGTTTCGTTTATTCTTTGTTCGACTATTTTAGGTCCGCAAACGTCATCACAGGTTGCATGATGATTAGGATACCACTCGGCAGTAGTGGTTGAGAATGACGAGTGTTCTGATTAGCTGAAATAAGGGAATTATTTTTCTGAATCCATTTTGTTAAAAAGGCGAGCGATTGCATCATTATAGAAGCGAACTAAAATGGGCCTTGTGAGCAAAGTATGGTGCAGTCATACACCGATTCTATTAACGTACACAGCATCCAAGTTAAGACAGCAATGTTTTCTACAAGAAGGCAGGAACATATAAAACAACTCTTAACAAAGTGACGGCAACATTAACCCTAAGAGGCAGTGGCGCAACTTTTCAGAAATTCATAGTATATAAGTTTATCAACGTGGTTGATTTTCCAGCTCCATTGTGACCTAACAGTGACGTCACTTGGCCTTCGAATAACTTCAGATTGAGGCCATCTACAGCTCTCTTATTGCCTCGCCTGTAGACCTACAATAATGCAAATTAAAACAATACAATAAGGTAACATGCGGATGCTGACCCTGTATTTAGAAAGGCGGCTTAACTAGGGTTCACAGAGCAACAGAGGTTAAGGCCCCGGAATCCCACGCTTAGATAAAACTACCGAAACAGCTTTGAACTTAAAGAAAGAGAAAAAGTATTTCAAATATGACAAGAATACATTAAATTCTTCCCAATGTACGCACTAGTATCAAACTATCACTTGTTACGAGATTTCAGGAGATCTACTTAATTGCTAAAACTTTATATCAAAATTATCATTATAAAAATTAATTTATATTTCGCATATACAAAGCTAGCCTATATGACGTGCTTTTAATCACCACCGCTTCCACTCCTTCGCATTTTAAATGCTCAGCATCCTCCATTACATAAGTACTTTGATCTTGCTATTTATTTCTCTTTTGTACATTTCATAAACGTAAACAAAGACTAAACTACAGTTTGTCAAACTAAACATCTAATAATTGATTAAGACCGAAAGATTTTATTAACTGTCCATGTAATTCAGCAACTGACGGATTATGCTTGTATAGCTTCACTGGTGGCTTCAGAGGCCAAATTCTTGGAGAAAAGTCCCAGAAATATCACAAGTCAAAATAATGTCGTTCTAAACCTTGCCCTTCACTCTGACTTGGGCTTTGGCGGTGCCTACGCGCATGGAACTTTTGTCAGAATTTATAGTACAATAAACTGTATGTCCTTCCTGACGTCACCAACAGTCCTTCGATGTAGCGAACCCGTACCCTCAGCCATTTAAGGCAAGCGAAATATTGGCCGGACTCGTATCCCGAGAATTGTTCGCCTACAATTGTTCGAGGATAATTATCCACTACAGAGAACTATTTGACCCGTATCATTCAATACGTTTCTGTATCTCTTTCCGGGTAGGGAGATGGAAGAGATTTTATCTGCTCTTTAAAATTAATATGTTTTTCTGGTTACTTTATGTCATGCCATATATATTACTTTGTGCCCTTATTCTCACGATTGAATAGTGCGAGATAAGTAATCGGCATGGTATTATATCTTTGTACTTTTTAAGCAAAAGTGAACAACTGTAGTGGCGTGCACGTTTCCATAGCCAACAATTATGGGAGAATAATTTCTGACAAACAATTTTCCATGGTGAATAATTAATTATCAATTTGGGTCGTATAGGGATATCAAATGTATCGGCGAAAATCGTTTCCGCGGTGAATGATCATCGGTGAATAATTACTAACGAACAATTTGCTCCAGCGAACAGTTGCTGCCGAGCAATTTCCCCTGACGAATGATGATGACGGAAAACTGACGGCGAACAATATCTTGAAGTCGGCAGGACCACGGTGGCATAGGGCGAAGTAGAAGCCAACATTTCATTAGCACCGCACTACTTAAAAAACCCATCGTTCATCAGCACCGTATTTTCTGAGTCGCATCGTTTGAAAAGCATCCTCAACCACAGAATTATACCCACCTTTACAAGGTTCTGTATGTGAACACCAACGGGTAATGGCGGGTCAGGCTCAAACTGACTGTTGCGTTTTACAAACAATGTATCATCAGTCGTTAAATCTTCGTGAGGCATCTCTGGCATTTCAATCTAAAGAGAACAGAAGTCACAATTAGTAGGAAGACACCCTCTATCAATGTATCATGTTTGAAGTGATAGTGAAAGCTTTAGCATGTCACTATTGACGTTAACTAGAAAAGTGAAATTGAAGAAAACCCTGACAAAAATGAAGCCGGAGTTGCAAGCTCTCCGTGATAAGATAGAATACGTGAGTTGCAACATCGACGGCAAATAAGGACACCCAATTGCAAGGGAGTCTAGTACAGTACAACCATGATTCATAGAGGGTTGTTAAGTTCCGTCCTCTCTTAGATGTATTCTCTAGTGTTCTTTTCAAATCTTACATTTCAAATCCTCTCTTCTCGATGATACTTTCTACTGTAATGGGCTTTGAATTAATGACGGGCCGGAGGGTAGTTCTTCCTTGGCCAAGTCGCATGGCGCCGAGAGACTGGTCTCCAATTGTAATAAGCTGGATGTCGACGTATATCAGTGGATGATTTGGGAGATAATATGGCGACTGGAGAAATAGAGTATGTTAATATCGGAGGTCACCTAGCTAAGTTGGTAGAACGCACGCCGCGAAAGCGTGGGCCATGGGTTCGATCCCGTAGGTGACATATTTTCTATTTCTCTAGTGTTCTTTTCAAAAGTAAATCATTTATCATTTTTCAATCCTTACTTGATGTAGACTGTTCAGTTAGGTTCCCTTTCATAATGACGGGAGTCAATAATTACGATGTAGGTCTATTTAAGCAGGTTCCTTCCTGCTTTGGCTTCCAGTCATGTTTAAGCGTTCTAAGTCGCAAAACATCCGACTTGATACTATGTTTGTTAGCTGTACCATGTATTGCTTTGCGTTATTTGAAAAGCACCAAAGAGCCCCAAATAGATCCGAACACACCTGGCGTTCAGACATCCTTTGCCTCTTTATCCAAACGAGGCCACCGATAAGTGTCAAGACCACTGATCTCTAAAAAAGACTTTTTTAGAGATCAGTGGTCAAGACCATCAACTTTAACAGCAGGACATGTGAACGCGATCGCATGTCCAGAGATTTGATATCCAAACCGGTCCCCATGATTATTTTACAACGTTTGTTTGGGGAAATTTGTTGGAAGACTTTCATGAAAAGACAAAACCTATTAAAATTATTGCTGCAAATGACCGTTCGCTATTGCACCCTAACCTAACCTTTTAACTTCGAACCAAGTTTCTCCAAATATCAAAAATAGGACTGTTTAAATTGTTGATACAATGAAAAAGCTACATGGGAAAAGTGTTTTTGAGTTATTTGTCCCGTATTTACGTCTCCTGTTGCAGCTTCTGGATAAAAAGATAACATAAAAACTAATTTTATCCCAATTTGATGAAGACAAGCGCTTGTTAAAAGCTTTAGTAAAACACTTGCTTCGAAAACATACTGTATTTTTCAAACTTTAATGTCCCATACTTTCGTTCTGTAGACAAAGGATTTATAACTAGTTTCTAAAAGGTAGTTTATGAGGAGTGAAAGCAATGTCGGATACTTTAACATACCTCAACGTTTTAAGCCAGTAAAATTCATTTACAACCAGTTTTTTTGTCCCGCAAAATCCATCAAAACGTGAATATTTACTTCAGAAGACTTTGCCTTTGGTACTTAATTGTTGACGTCGATGCCGTCTAGTGCTGGACAATTGCACAAATTGCAGTCAAAATATGTAGCAAATATTCCATTCCAGGATCATCGGAAGGTGGGGTTTTGGGGGCATGACACTAAAACGAAAAAGTCATTAGTGAGCTTACGGAAGCAAAAAGAGCTATGAGCTGTAGGATGGTACTTTAATTTAATAATGATAGAAATATGTTCCTTAAAAATCCCGGAGCCTCTCGACAGTCTAGGTTCATTCTGCAACTTTTGCTCAAAATTGGGTGCCATGATGTCTATGAAAATTGTCGGGCTGGTTGGCCCCTGTCCCTTCGTTTTGCTTATCCTGCCCTTTGGAAAAGGCTTTGCCAATTGAAAACCGTATCCAGTCAGTACGAAAGGTAATGAGGAAGCATTTTACTATAAGAAACTTGCTGAACCTTCCGTTAAAACAATTAGGATTTCTGTCCAAACAATGTAGTAACCGATGAAAGTGTATGAGATTTCTTGGAGTGATTTATCCTTCTCTCATAAAGAGAGAAAGCACTAGTAAAGAAGGTTAGCAAAAGGTATCATGGGATGTTGATTGTCAATCCCGAGGACGCTCCATCATATTACTGAACCACCATTGAACACTTTCACTTGTCATTTCTCTTTTGACAATAATTCCTGGAAAACCTTATTGTTTGACCTTAATCATTCGTTCTAAAAAGCAAAGGCATCAAAAGGCAACTTTCTATTCCAGACATTCATCAACAAAACGGGGTTGCTGAAAGGATGGATCATACTCTCCAAGAAACTGCAAGCTCCATTTTACACAATGCAGGGTTGCCTTACTCGTATTGGGCAGAGGCTGGTGCTACTGCAGCCTGTTTAAGGAATCTTAGTCCAACATCATCAGTGCATAAACTGACACCATTCAAGATCTTTCCAGGAGAGAAGCCAGATGTCTCACACTTGAAAGTATTTGGCTGTGATGCCTATATGCACATTCCTAAGGAAAACGTGGAAAGTGGGATGCTAAGTCTCACAAGTGTGTGTTTAATGATTATAGTATGACCGAAAAGGCATATCAATTTTATGTTCCGAAGCTCAAGAAAGCATTGGAGACTAGACATGTGATATTTCTTTAGGATGAATTTAGTGGCCACGCTAGAGAATATGAATCAAAGGAGAAAGCTGAAGGAGCATGTGTTCCCACTGAAACTAATCTAGTTGAAGAAGAGCAGTTAAATGACAGCAATAACGATGCCTGTGAGCAAGAAGTAGAAGGAAGGTGACGAACCAAATGTCGAAATTCCAAGGCGATCTAGTAGAATCACAAGACCTCCAGACAGATATTACGTTTTGACCGGAGACTGATGGAAGTTCTATATTGGTTTGAGTGCAGAGTGTGCAGAAATTCTCACTGAACCAAGAACTTTGACAGAGCACAGACTACTAAAATCTCCGGACGGACAAAATTAAAAGCTGGGGAAAATTATCTGAGGGCAACCTTTAAATTGTTACAATTTTTGAATGCAACGTTATTATTCCCTACTTTCTTTTGCAAAACCTAAGTTAGCCTATTGCCTTTTAAATAAAAATAAGTTTGGTAACTGAAAGTGCCGCTGATGGCATCAAAGTGGCACCGAACTTGACCTGGTGACAATAGCAGGGGAAATTGGTGACAGATTTATTAAATTCTTACTTGGAGGTTCATCAGTTACGTCACATACCCCTTAAAGAGCTGAAAAGTCCCTCAAATTACGTTAAAATACGTACAAACTACATAAAATGGCGAGAAATGGCAAAAATTATAACGATTTAAAAGTTGGCCTCAGAAAATTTTCCCCAGCTTTTAACAGAAGCACAAGAATTCGCAAGTGGACCTAGATGGCAGGATGCAATGAGTGAGGAATATAAATTACTTTTGAAAAATAAGACATGGATGTTTAAAGAGTAACTAGAGGGACGTAACGCAGTAGGGTGCGGACGGGTTGTTAAGATACCTGTAAACGTAAATACACCAACTGTACTGGTCTACGGGGAGGAGAGCTACGTACCATTTGACGCTGACGCAGTTGACGCTTCTTCATATACTACGGCTCCCCCCAACGAATAATTATAGGTGCAGTTGATTAATCAGGGTGTAGATGTATTAGTAACATGTCACAGATTGAGATGCATAATAGTTTTGGTAGTGCAGATACTAACAGTTTTTCGGAGTCGGAGCAGAGAAGGTACTTTAAAGAGAGGTCTTACTCAAATAAAGGATACTGTAAGTATTCAGAGGAAGCAAATGGTGGTCAAACCTATTTTAATTGTTAAGGATGTTTTAACGTACGATAATAGAACATAGTCTTCTTGGATAAGATTCGTTATTTTATTCTTGTGCTCAGTTATTTAGTTTCCCTCTTATTTCTTATAATCCATTTTGGGTAGTTACCGACTTTAGAGAAGTAGACAGTGTAAAAACCTCGTTGTTTAGGGATAGTAGCTAATTTATTACTGAGATGGAAGTTCAACTCCTCCTCGACAATTGGACAGGGGAGAATACACAAAAAGGATGTAAACGGGAATGAAAAAGAATATACCAAGTTTATAATAACTTTGTTTCCTTATAGTTTATTTCCATTGATAATGCTAAACAAGAAAATCTTTAGTTATTTAATTTCTACACATTTAGTGGTCTTAAATTATTTCGATAGGACAGTAGGTGTTGATCATTTCAAAATGACGAAAAAAGCTTTTAAGTACACAATGTTTTCGTTATTTCGTGCAATATTCTTATTTTGTACCACAAACAAACTATATATTAAAATTAAATTCATCAATGCTGTTCTTAAAACTGCTTATGTATGTTTTACACATATATACATATGTATATAAGAAACACATACATACTAAAAAAGATAAAGGAAACAAATGGCACATTGACAATTTTTACGTAGAGTCCACCTTTACTTTTGTGTTCCTATTGTAGTGATTGTTACTTTTGCATTTAGAAACTTAAACTTGTTGCCTGATAGATAAGTAAAACTTTGTCATGCTGTCACTTGGTTGTTTAAACCCTGGTAACTGAATGATAGTCTTTTACTTTTCTCATCAGAAACACAACTCTACATTTCCTCATTCTTTCCATACAGCTGTAGATCTTAGAACGACCAGATGTGATGCTATCATCAGCAATAAGTTTCCAACTGATCCCAGGAAGATCATGCCACCATGGTCGTATTACACGGATTCGGTTTATTATCACGTGGCATGCCCAAGAAACACGCAGACGGGTAAGCAAATAAAAACGCAGTTTTGTCCTTCATTTTGTTGCAATGTAGGTGCAGTATAATAGACTGAATTATGATATCAAAACCTTTCCTCGTGCCAAGGCTTTTATTACTTACTTCTAGGCTAACACAACACGCTCTGATTCTCCTTGTCTGCAATATTTTACACAGCTATATTTAGCACGAAAACAGCAGACAACAGGGGGCCAGTAAACCCACAGAAATGCATACTAGGCTGCCAATATTACAAGCTGACTATACAAATCATTCACATCACTCTCGCCCTTTTTATCCTTAGTGTTCGCAAAGAGAGAAAACATAAAGGCTTATAGCCAGCGTTTGGTATACACCTATAGTCTGTGGATCTAAATTAATATATTACAATTGCAGTCGCTCCGGAGGCTTTCTAATTCGCCAAGTGATAAATTTAGACCTTGATTATAGTAAAAGCACTTTAGTGGGGGACTTTTCTACATCAGAAACGTGGCCCAAGGAACTCGGCAGGGTTGAGAGATTTGCATCTGACAGACGTAAATAGCAAACTTTCACTGCTCGATTCATTCTTGGTTACTTAAGGAACGTAGTTTAAGTAAGTTCGATCAAAGTTTGACACCAGCTGGCTGATATTTCTTTATATATCTTAGATTACTGTTTGATATCTTATTCACTTACTTATTAAATACCCCAGAGGTTCAAATGAGAAACAGATTATTAAGCCCTAATGTTAGTAATTTCATGAGGAAACTCATATGATCCTGAAAAGACACGTAAGAAGTAGAAAGTATAACCGCGTGACCCTCTACGGATGACCTTCCGATGTAAACATAATCTATTTCTCTAGCCGCTACATTAGCTCCCAATTATCCACCGCTGGATATCGACATCCAGCTCAATGCAGTTGGAGACCAGCCTCCCTGCGCCATGTAACGTGACCAAGGACGGACTGCCATTGGGCCTGTTTCTCTGTCCAAAGGCCATTGAAAGTCAGTCGATAATACTTTCACATGATTCCATAAATCAAGAGACTATACCTTCCTCTAAAGAGCAAATGTCTCTGTAAGCCTGGTATAGTAGATGATGGAGGTTTGATATAATATTCAGTTTTCTTCTTTGTTATGACAGGTAGCTTGCGAAGAAAGAGGAGAGACCTTCCTTCAGGCAATGACGAAAGTAGCAATCTGTCTAATAACAGACAACGCAGGAGTGTTCAACACGTAAATAGTAAGATCCGGGCTTGCAATTCTTGTGTCAATTGTCAAGTTACTAATAAACTTTTCCGCTTTTTCTTATCAGCAGTAACGTAACATTGTAGTGGGCAAATTGGGCGGCGCCTAAGTTGAAGCCCAACTGCCGTTGATGCTATTGCTCTCCGGTCATTGAAGCTATTGCTCTCCGGTCATTGGTAAAAATCACGCATAACTTAAAACCCGTTATTATACCATCACGGCAACATACATTGACGAATTACATTGGTGCTCTTTATTGTATCCGCTGTACGCATTAGTGCCAGACCACTTCCGGTTGGCAATCTGTAAGAGAGATCTAAATTTGTAGTCGCAGGCTTTTCGTGGCTCACCCTCTTATAAGAAGGTCACAACAAGATATTACAGAGAATCCTGTATACGGATTCCAGGGTACGAAGTTGAAATGTGTTTCCTCTGTATCAGTTCCTTCTGAACAGCTGATGATGGGGCACTATTAGCAAGAGTTTGTCATTTGCAAACAAAGTTGAGGTATGCAATGATAAATTTTTTCCTCAACTGCAATATAAATTCAGTTGTCTCCTTACATGTTTCAGCACCCCCGAGTGGATGGTACAGCCCACTTTGGGATCACCTGCTTTAGACTAACATTGAAAGTGGACAAATCTGAACCAAACCGGCTGTTTACAAAGGATTCTTACAACACCCATCACATTCGGAAGGATCAAGGCTTAGGATGATCGTAGACAATTTAAACAAAGACCTTAAAAAGTCCTTAATGCTAAATGATGTAAATACTTCCCATTCTTAATAGTCTGGTTCGGAAATACGTTATGTAGGTCCAAAATTGATTAAGTGAAATCATAGAAACATTGTAGAAGGACAAAACCTCCAGAATGACACTCAAGCATCATTTCCATTCATTTACGCAAATGCAAGTAGTTATGGAGTGTTCTTGCGTTCTTAAAATGTTCTTAACCTATTATTTTTAAGGGTTGTAAAATTATGTTGTTACTTTTTAAAGAAGGGCAGAAGTCACAAGCGTTAGATTTGTTGCCTAGCCAGATAAGAAATCCAGAGTGGCAACAATTTAGGATATAAATTATACAAAGACAATTGCGAGAAAATACCCAACATCAACTTTAGCAAAGATATTCGAACGCAGCGGTTTGTTCGTTACGATCTGTAATCACCAAAAGAAAGTTGGCATTGTATTATCACCACAGTCACCGGGCAATGTGGGCATAACATATAGACAAAGGGAGAAAGACAGACAGGCAGACAAAGATACTAACACAGGAAGAGGGAGAGAGTTGGGAAGAGGGGAAAGAAATATTTCTGTAGTGTATGTTATGCTAAGAAACTCTTTCAAGGCACATTGTGTGGGGAGAAAGACGAAGAATATAAGAAGCATTGGAAGTTTTGTACCGTCACTGTTAAAATGAGTATTTTTGGCATTGAAACGAGGCCTATTCTTTACCAAGCAAAGGAAAGAAAAGACAATAAAGTAAAGTTGCAATCGTTTATGGCACATTTAAAGACAAATTGTAGTTGATAGGAGGGCAAGAGGTTGTTGAGATGCGCCTAACTCTGATAGTCATGGGAATAAACGATTAGGCCTTATACATATTTCCCTAACTAAGTCCAGTAACTATAAACGGATGAAAGTGGAAGACTCAACTGACATTTTCCCATTAGTTTAAAACAGACCAGTAGAGGATCTAGCAATTTATTGACGAGGCAACTTCTAAGAGGCCGATTCGAACTTTTGATTATATGGATTACATTTACTTTCGTCTGCCATTCTCTATCAGTCTCCCACATCCAAATTGTTACTGTCGTCAATAAACATTCTAAAACTAACCAATCAGCCAATATTTAGTAAGAATTAAAAGAGGCAAAATTTACAGAGAATCCTTGGTAGGGGGTGGCCTAGGCAGCCCCCGAATCTTCCCCTTGAAGGGACCAAACAAAAACATTCTTTCTCCCTTGCAAGGAATCACCATGAACGAGGATGTAAATAATGTTCTTGTAATTCATCCCTCATGTCATTCACGCGTTCAAGGATATTTCTGAAAATATGGCCTAGCTGTGGCTTATTTCAATCCAAAACTGATACAACCCTGATACGATGAGAGGCAAGGGAAAGAACGAACAATGAACCTCTTTACACAAGAATTCTTTAAAATCTCTGGTTCATGAAGTTTTGTTTTCTTAAATATAATAACATGAAAGTGTTATCGAGGTCATGAATAAAGAAGAAATGCTTTGGAAACTAATTTTGTCGCAGTGCCTTGGTTCCTTCACAGCAGCAGCTTGTGTCTATGGAATCTATGCAGGTATTTAAAGCTCAGTCTAAGCCTAGACGATAACTTTATTTGCCAAATAATTAACTATAACATGTTCTTCAATCTGACAAGTTTCACCTTCCAATCTAGATATTAGCTTAAGAAATTGCAATAACAAAAACCGTGTAATCTTTGCATTAGTAATCAGAAAGAGTTAAGTTCTGTACAAGCCAAACTTCATCTTCATAAATTTAAAATGCATTTCTTTGAGAACTGTTGAAAATTGCTTGTCTCTGAAAGTCATAGTAACCGGTTTTTGTTGTAGGAAAACGAAAGGACATCAAATCTGATCATGCATGCGAAGAAAGAAAGGATACAAACTACAAAAACTTAGAGAGTTACCGTTAACTTACACATCAAATCTTTTTCAACATACCGTTCCATAAAGGGATTCAAAAGTATGATATTTGCAAAAATGTAACGCAAAAGGCATAAGTGAAAGAGAATGAATACTAAAACATAATCTGCATGATATGGTGACCCTTTTTCTAACTCATATACCTTCATTCATCGGGGAGATGAAAAAAAATAAAACACAGGAAGTAACGCTTTTAATGCCATCGAACACTTGAATTCATATGTAACACACAAATCAACAAAGATAACATCCGGACAAAATTGCTCACCAATCAACATAAGAAGACCTAATTTGAGATTTTGCCTGGAATCTTTTTGTGTCTGCTCATTATTGCTAAACCCAAGGCTATTTAAAAGGCGATTAACTTTGTTTGATTTCACTCTAATTACACCCAGAATTGGTTAACTAACAAACTGAAAATCATGTACAATACGTATTCGTAAGCACTGCTATTCTAAAAAGGTTCCTTATCATATCTGTGACTATAGTTTCTATAGTGACTATACGGTTAAGATAAGCAAATAATTTTGCATGCTTTTGCGTCTGCATTCTCGTACTTTAAAGAATTCTTTAAAAAGTGAATTTAGACGTTTTAGAAAACGTCCCTGGTTTCCTTCCGAGTCAGCCACAGCATGTAAGGTGTATGAATTTCGGTCTGGAAAGACCACAGATATTTTTGACCAAAATTACAACGGAGCATTCGTGAACAACTTTGCAAGTTTCAAACAGAAAGTGACGTATTGCAAAAAAAGCTTAGAAAAAAAATTTTTTCTGGGCTTTTCACGTACATCCTGGTCATTGAACATGGTTTAAGTGTGTTCGTTCACACATTCAAGAAGAACTAATTTCGCTTTAGGTAGGTATGCCATTAGGCCTACCAATGACACTTTCGCTAAATGGTGATGAGAAAACGGACCTGAATAGATACAAACGAGCCGCCAATGTGTTCCAAATTCCTTTGATAAAAATGCCAGCCACTAAACATGCATTTCGTTATGGCTTCACATGATTATAGGGTCACACTGCATACGGTTAAATTGTAGCATTTTGCTTTCGATGTCTAGAAAGTGTTTGCTACGAAGCCATTTAACAACTCGCATATTCAGTTCTGTCATCGAAAATGGATGTAAGGGTAACCTAATCAACTCTTTCAATTGCTGTGGCAAATCTGCAACTCCAATTTCGTTAAACCTTTCATTGACAGGTCTTTGAATTTCATACCAGAACAGTCATATCGCCTTAATATAATGAAAAGCTTTCTCGTCTTACTTGATCTTTTATTTCATTAGTAGAGGATCAACAATTATGTTATCCGTCTTTCATTATTGGAGTTTCTATTGAACCGCATTCATTTACTAAAAAACGAAAAAACTCTCGAAATCATTTGGGGACCCAAATACAAAATTAGGGGCATTGCCCCCTCATTCCCACCCATGGCGACGGGCCTGAGTAGCTTTCGGTTTTGATAGCTAGTGAATTCGTACTGAAAAAAAACCAAGAAACGACTTGCTAAACTAACAACTGGTGTGATTGGACAGCATGATTGACCAGATGGCAGGTCTTCCTTGATTAAGTTGAATAGCGCAGAGATACTGTCTCCACCACTTCACTCGATCTGCCTTTCAAAGTGCCAACATTGAGCGTGGCAATCCGAAATGTTTTGGGAAGGATTTCGCTTGATGTCGATCTGACTGACCAGCCCCTGCCAGCCCTACCGCCGGCGACACCAGGAGAGGTCCTGGTCCCACCACTACTTCTACTTCTACGTTCTACCATGTGACTAAGTTGAAGCAGGTTTTTACGGCCGGATGCCCTTCCTGACGCCAACTTGCTGTTTGGCAGGTGACAAGTCGCTGAAGTTTTCTTTGGAGTGCACTTCTCTCCTAGCCTTACCCCAGCCAAGTGGAGTCTACAAGGCAGTAGATGGTTTGATTTCGGAGTGTCCTTCTCCTAGCCTTTGCCTCAAGAGACACGACCTACAAAGCAGCAGGTGGTTGGAATGGTAAGTGACAGAGCGTGTCCGCATGCCGGTGGGTCATGTACACTGTACCTCTGGGGCTCCAACCTGCTCCAAGATCCCACACAGTTTAGCCTGGGGCCGCAAGGTACCCAGTTACCATGGTGTGTTGCGAGGAGGCACTGTGAGAGTCTTGGTGAGAAGAAGCTGTAAAACCATCAGGAAGGGGCTTACGCACTCGGCCCATCTTTTGGCTCCGAAGAGCTAGATGGTGGCTGCAGCTGGAAGCGAGGAGGTATGCAAGCAAGCAAGCAACTACTCTTCACTATGCTACAACACTGCAGACTAATCACCCTGTATCAAAGGACACCACACCACAAGTTCATATATTATTTTCTATCCTTTTCCCCCAACTGCAGCTTTCTACCCCACCCATCCATTTAATCATGTATACACCCATCCATGTCTTGTTTGCACAATGTATCCATGCCCAGAATCCACATCTTGTCCCACTTAACTACTGAAAATATAACATTCTTGTTCTCTACAATATTCTACAATAGGCAGCCAACTCACTGGGATTTAGCATTTGGTCTTCATCGTGGAACTCCTCTTCTTGAAAAGTGGAATATGATTCCGGAAGATACTGATATTTTGTTAACCCATGGCCCACCATTAGGTAAGATTTTATAATGTCATTTTCATTAAGTCCTGATATTGTAGTTGGATGCAAGTGTCTGTGTTCTGGTACCAAGGACTGCTGCAGCCAATGTTATTCCCTATGCTCATAAAATTTCAGATTGGGTCAAACTACAACCTGTGTGTACGAAATATGGTACACTACTAGAACTGGGATATGCTTTCTAGGCACTAAGGAAGCAGTTTGTTTCTGTCATAAGTCATTGAAATCTATACCACAGTGTGCCTTTGCAAGCTTCACTGCAATCAGTTCAAGTTCACTGTATGTTGTGTGTTTGTTGAAGGATTTGCATAAAAATGTGAAAGGCAATCATTTAGTTATATAAAATTTTAAGTTTGAACATGACGTTTCTTCAGTAACTGGTGCCATTCTTAAGTGAAATGAAATTATTACAAATAATGCCTATGTACAGGTGTTTGAAAATATGTATAATACAGCAGTCCAAGATGCAATTGTAGTAAGCATATAAATAGAAACATCTTTCACTTTTCAAAGATTGAATCATAAAAGCCAGCTGTTGGTGATTAACCAATTATGACAACATTGACTGTGTGAGGGAATGCTTTTCAAGTGCTTTTGTTTAATTTTACCATTAACCCATATATTCATAAATTGAATGTCTAAAATTGTCACTCATTGAAAATGTCTAAATCAAATTGTCACACATTGTCGAAAATGTCAAAAGTGTTATTGTTATCATCCATATTGGCATTATTGTTAAGTCAGTTCATTTTCTTGCTTTTATTTCTCAAGCTTTACAACGCTGTTGTTCACCAGCTAACATGTTTTCAACTTTGACCAAAAATGGTAGAAGGTTGGCAGAGCTATTTTTTTGTGAGTGTTAATAGCAGATTCTATACCACTTAAGCAAACCAGGGTCTTTGTAAAGTATTGTCAGGAATCGCCGCTGTTAGTCTATTGTTCTGTGAATTCGATGTCTCGACGATACTGCGAAAAGTGCTGGAATCCTAAGAATGTAAAATTCTGTTAGCCCATGATCATTTGTTATGATCCGCCTAGCAGGAAAACTTCGGCAATTACAACAGCCTGACACAAAATTGTGACACACGATAATAATAACTATTAAGCATGATATTGACATTTGGATAAAATGCTGTATTTAAATTTTTGCTAATAAGATATTTTTGTAGTAGTCGAAATAATTTGTTTACTCTAAATAAACTCGTTAGGAAATGTGTATCAAGAAACAATATACGTAAGTCCAGTGTGATTAAATAGAACTTTGCGTTTTCATTCTTCTTGGAATGTAAAAGATTGGACCACTTGCCTTCTAGAAAGCTAAAGAAAAATATTATGGTAAAAAAGAACAATGTCTACCCTCAATTATGCAGATACATGAGTTGCAAAGATAAACCAATTTCCTATTTGCAGAAAAAAATAGTTCACCAAAACGTTAAAACTAAACGGTTTGTGTATACCAGCATATGACTTTTAAACTGTCAAGTTTGCAATTATTAGCTATGACTTTTATGTTTTCTAACTCCGAAAACGAAAGCGTTCTATGGTCTACCACACGCTACAGTATTCCAATAAAACTACTGCCCACTTCGAGTACAAAATTTTTATTTTGTCTTGGAATGAATAAACTATAGAATCTACAACTTTCTTTAATACTCAAGATTTGGTAACTTATTAACTGGAACAAAAGCTGTTGATCAAACAATGATTTGCACAGCAGATAAATTTTCAAACTTTCTTCGTTATATTTAAATAGTGACAGCGTACTTTTCTCTAGCAAACCAGAGATCAGAACGTTTAGACACCTCTGTTTATTGCATAAAATTGTCAGTTTGCAGAGCGCACAGGAATTTCTGTTATTCTGTTCCCTGTCGGTAAGTATTTAACGAAATAAATATTCTAAAACCCTTTTTCTTCTACGAGGATGCAAAAACCAAAGGATGGACGTATTGTTTCACAAACAAGAAATCCTTGGAACACTTTGGACAAGATAGAAACAAAGGAGTTATTTTTGACGAATAGAAAGGCATCATCGAGAAGAGACGATTTGAAATATTAGTTTTGAAAAGAAAACAATAGCCCGCTATCGCGTTTGTCCCAGCTGTAGCTTACAAGGTTTTCTTTGTTTATAAAACAATTCCTTCTTCATTCCTTTTTTGAATTAACGTTTTAAATGCTTTTCTATTTGTTTCGCAAAGAACACTAGAGAAATAGAAAATATGTCACCACCGGGAATCGAACCGGTGACCCACGCTTTCGCGGCGTGTGCTCTACCAACTGAGCTAGGTGAGCCTCCGATGTTAATATGGTGGTTTTTTTTCTAGTCGCCACATTAGCTCCCAATCATCCACCCGTGGACATCGACATCCAGCTCAACGCAATTGGAGACCAGCCTCTCTGCGCCATGTTACTTGACCAAGAAAGAACTGCCATCCGGCCCGTCATCAATCCAAAGCCCATTAAAGTTTGATTGCCAGTGGTGACATACTTTTCTATTTCTCTAGTGTTCTTTTCAAAGCAAATAGAAAATCTTTTGAAAAGTTAATACAAAGAAGGAATGAAGAAGTAATAATTGTTTTACAAACAAAGGAATCTTCGTACAGCTGAGACAAAAGCAATAGCGGGCTATTGTTTCATAAACAAGAAAAGCCTTTGAACAGTCAACACAGAAATTCTCATTTGATGAAATTTGAGTAACAGGATGGAAATGGGTCTTTCGACGCAACTATCGTATTTCCTCGAAAATAAGCCGCAGCTTATTTTTTTTGAAATGAACATTTTCGGCATATTTTTCAAGCGGCTTATTTTCGAGGTGATTTCGGAAAAGAGATTTTGAAAAAACACGATAAGAATAGTAACAGTGAGTTTTAAAATGTTTGCAAAATATTCCACAAACAAGAAATAGAATTAAGCAGGCAACTCATTTTGATCGAAAAGCTTTTCGCCGATTCTCGTCAGTCGATCTACATCGGTAATGAACACGTTCATAACGTTTCAACGACCTGACGTATGGTCATGAAATTTTCTATTTTTTCCTACTTTCCTACAACGTATGACGAATTTGTTCTCAAGAAGAGTTGGGATTTCACGATATTGACATTGCATCATCGTGGAATTATTAGCATTACTGTACTGTCACTTTTCTTTGACAAGCTTGGGCATTCTATATTGTAGCACAGACATTCGTTCCTGAACGTGTGCAAACCGTTTCTATTTATCAAATAAGATCAGAAACTAATGCAAAATATTTTCATTTTTCGCAAAAAGTGCTACCATAAGTTGTGAAATAAAGTAAAATTCACAATAAATACTCAAACGAAAATAATTATAGGAATTTATAAGGGCATTTTAAGATAACTTATACACAAACAGTAAATTTAGAGTTGTATTTTGCATGTGTTTAGGTTATTTTCAATTTTAATGATCAAAACAATCAAACAAATGGATTGATAGTGAAAAACCCTTTTATTAGTGACAAAATTCATACGTTTCAAACAACAATATGCCCAATGTAAAAACGTGTAGCCATGGACATATAAATATTGTCATCGGATATGATTATATTAGATGTCCACGATGTAGCCTAACCACTAGGCATGCATGCACAAAATATACTACAAACATCTGAAAAGCGGAAAATTACAAGTAGAGACAAACTAGAAGCTTGTCAATAATTATTGCTGGTGCATCATTAAATACAAAGTTATAGTACGTGAAATTACCCTGGGTCTACCAGCCTTCCTCTTTCTCCATTTAGAGAGGAAAGATAAAAAGCTCATGTAAGCGATGGTTAAGAGATCACACTTTGGGATACAATTCAATAAAATTTGTAGCTCCTGGTTGACACAACTCTGTACTGTGTACAGTTCATCTTCACTGCTAGCAGCTAACAATATATAGTGATTTTGGTACTAAATTTATCCGTTTCTAAACACTCATCATAAAACTGAATGCAGTATTGTATTTAAATATCATTACCTTGACAGTTGATGCTCAATATCCTTGAACTCATTTGAGATTATGCTACCACAAGTACTTTATTTCTTGTTGGTCTTAAAAATATCTCATGACGGCCTTACCCACTGAATGGCTTTCGTACTGCCTTTTGTGTCCTGGGGGGTTATAAATTTCAAAGAATTGATAAGCGGGGGGCTATGATTATTTCGCACTCGAGAGTACCTGTTAACGGTGGTGATGCAATCGGGGAGACTGGGGAGCTTCAGCGCCGTCAATTATCTTGCAAATAATGTTTTCCTTCGTCAAAGAAACAAAGAAAACATTAAAACAGTTAAAAAACATTTGACGTCCCATGTCATCTCATAAGTGTCGAGAAATGCAAAGTTTTTACCGAATACCGAATAGAATAGAAAGGGAAATTTTTTCATTAAAACACAGCCCCCACTTTGGATTTGATCAGACCGCCCCTAACCTCATGACAAACGAGAAATTATGATGTAATAGTCAGCCTTTTATGATAGATAAGATAATACTCAGCTAGCACTGCCTTATAGGAAGGACAGGTGACTTCACAAACTTGTGTTATAAACAGGACTGATTACTGGAAGAGAAACGACTTTTTTGAAGATGTGATCAGATTCACAAACACGTTTTTAGTAAGCAGACCAAATATATAGTCCCTTTGAGGACCGATATGAAGGTGTTTGTAAACTTAGCACTATGTTAAAGATTTTCAGTGTATCTGACCTTAACGCTTCCCTTAACAAAGCGAACATTTTCTGTACTCAGGCACTGTTTTATTGAGACTGATTGACTGCTGATTAAAGCAAGAAAACATTCAAACTAAGTTACTGTCTATGCATTGTGCCATCTCTGTGGAGTCAGGTCATTACAAAAAAGTGACAGTTTCTGATAATGTCTAGGACGTTTGGAAGGGTTTTTGGTAAAGTGGTTAAGTTATATGAATTGTGTTTAAAGGAGAATCTCGAATTTGATCACTTGTGATAAGATAGTCCCGAAACTCTAATAAAAAACTAATTAATAGGCCATAACATATTGTCTATCTTATCTCTGGATTTCTCGTTTCCCCCTTTTTTTCTAATCAAACTATCTCCAGCCTTAACTGCTTTGTTATTTCCTCCACTCATACTTCACATACCTAGTTCTACACAGTGGATCTTTGGACTCTCTAAAAGATGTCTCTCCATGAAATGTTTAAAACCAAAAAAGGAGACCCTGACATAACTACAAAACTGCCTTGGGGTTAAACGCTAAGGAGGCAACTGCAATTTTGATAACGTTTCGTCTTATAACAAGAGGTCAAGTCTTAAGCACCAATACCCGCCTTAATTGTACTCTTTGTGCCCCCAGAAACACTTATGTTCACTGTACTGACTTGGTTTCAACATCCTCGCCGTAGCATACCAACATGGTTATTCCCCACAATACTTCTACTTTTTTGTAAGTCTGTACCAGAGTTTATTTCTTCTGTAAACATCCTGTTTCGAAAGGTCTGATCTAGTCTTGTAATAAGACGAAACGTTATCAAAATTGCAGTTCCCTTCTTGGAGTTTTACCCATAATTTATCGTTGTTATTTCACCATAATATCTTTAAAAACTACTTAATGCAGCAAAAGATTGAAGACTTCCCGAGGAAGGCCGACAGTCTCATTCAAGTAGCATAGGGCTGGTTTTGCGAAACAACGAATCGAATGCCACGCCCTTTTAAAGTAAACATACAGCAACAAAAAATATATATAAAGAGTACGTACCTCGACTGCCTTCATGAATTACGACTGATGACGGTATACTCGATGTGATGGTTTCTTCAATATCTCTCGTTGTGTTGGCTGACTCTGGAACATTAGGATTAAAATCTGTATTAGATGAAGATCCACTTAGTAAAGAATTCTGTCTTACTGTCTCACCAGCCATCGTAGCCTCCTCGTTCTGCTCAAGTGGTGAAGCGTTAATTTCTCCGTCCTCTTCGCGACGACAGGCAGTGTGAGGACCAATGTTGTCCATAGCTCCCGTCACATGTTTTGGCCATTGCGCATATTCATTCCGTCTGTTAAAGCTTCGAAATCGATCGTTATTTCCTCTTCTAAAACGTTTACCTCGTTTAGCAGCATGAAACGATCTTTGTTTCCTTTTCCTGGAACTGAGAACTCTTGGAAAGGAATCGATGGGTGTGTTATGTGGGTCTTGATTCCCGAAAACGATTTGCTGAAGCGTGTGAACTTCATTTTGGACGGTATGCAGGTTCGTCTTCATTATGTGGATCTTGTGTTCCATTAAATTCAGTGATGAAACTGTATTTGAAATGATTTCTCTAACACTGGCTATACATCTACCGAACTTCTGTTTATTTTTCTTGCTCACCATCATTGAGCTGTCATCAGCCTCCGTGGCAAAAGGGTTAGTACTATCAACACCATTTGTCGCGTCCGTCGCTTTTGAGTTATCAGTAGCAGGTGAATTGACCGGTTCTATAAGAGTGCGTGATGAAGTTTGATCCCCTGTCCTCCCATCATCATCGGTCGCTTGAGGTAAGTTACTACTTGCGTTTTTACAAAGTTCTGAGATAGAGCCTGTGCATGTTGTTGAAGACTGAGGCTGCGCACAACACGGCTCCCCCTCCTTACTACTTAAAACTCTTTCCCGATTCAATATAAATTGAGAGAACGACGCCGGAGCACGCTCACCAGCAGCTTGAAGAGGCGTGGTTTCCGATCGCGACTTAGTTTGCAGTGTATCATGATTTTTCTCAACGTCTTTCCGACTATAAGTTGAAGAGGCTGAGACACTTTGAACTATTGGTGACGAAAGTGGCAAAATGCCATTTACATCTGAACCTAAGGTTGATGATGACATTGAAACCGATGGTGAAGGAAAAGAAGCTGAAGGAGTTGTTAAGATATCGCTTAAGTTGTTTTTCCTTACTTTACTATTTCCCTCGGCTGCACGATCATATTGGGTGTCAATCGGTTCTGTTTTGATATTTAGCACTGGCTGCTGTAGAACTACTTCATCGACGACATTCCCTTTGCGCTGCGCGGATTATGGAAAGCATCTGTCATCAATGAGAACAGATACTACATCCATTCCTTGCCAAAAGGCCGAGAAGCCGAAGTCCCAGTTGCACCGCCTCTCCGGTGTTTCATACCAGTCCTGATAAGCAGCGGGGACTCCACTGCTCCGTTGGACCGCCTCTCACAGATTATGGAAAGGATCTGTCATCAACGTGAACAGATACTACATCCATTCGTCGCCCAAAGACCGAGAAGCCGATGTCCCACCTCCATCCTTATGAGGCAAAAGATCTATCGCTCCGTGTATTCATGAATCTCTGCAAATTCATGCCATCTGAAGATCCAAAATCCGCCTCTGCCACTAAGATATTTTGCTCTCGGACATATAGGTTTTTGACCCCGCCGCCATTGCCTTCATGTTTCACGAATTCCCTCCATTGGCCTCCAATGTTTCGCCTAAGAGGGCAACAGATATACTGTACTCTTGCGTGCCTAATAGAAGGGCGCTTGGGAAAATCCCAAAACTTAATAAACAGGGGGATGGAATCGCCAGGAGGGTCGTAAAATGACAAAAAATGTAATAAACGCGGGTCAGGAAAAAGGTTTAAAAAAATGAAGTCAAGTATCAAAGTTTAAAATCAACTCTAACTTCCTAACAATAGTAAGTTGTAGTAAGTCGTCGCAGTCTTCTGCATGCTTTCAAAGATTTGTAAAATATTCCCCTCATGTTCCTTCCAAATGACAGTGTCATTGTTAACATCTGTTAAGCGTTCCTTATTTGGACCCTCCCCCCCCTTATTGATTTGGGGAATTCAGTTTCATATAAATGAAATTTGTAGCATATCCTATCTATTCGATGAATTTTAGTAGATTCGGTCTTTTTGAACGCGCGCTATCTGCTCATGGAAAAGTAGTAAGGGGTCATTCGTAAATTCATTCGTAGAAGTACGTACGCTCAAATTTGACGATTTTTTAACCCCCCCTTCCCCTGTACGCTTTCGTTCATCTGCCAGGACCCCCAACGACGTATGTGCGCTTACTTTCTAAACTCAGCATGTTTGATGTATGTTATTAGCTATCTGATAATGGTGAAAGAATACACCGAAATCTCGTTAAAAAGGTTTGTTTCATTACACACTTTCGTTTCTTGACTTGATTGAGATATTTTGAGATCAGAAACGTCACAACCATTTCACAGAGGAAAGGCTCACAAGTATCAATTTTTTGTAAAGCGTATGTACGTTCTAGCAGTTACACTCCCGTCCCCCCGTAAGCTTTCGCACGCTGCAACAAGCACCAGCCTTCCTAGGCATTGTATCATATATATTTGAAAAGATTAACAGAAAGTCACAAGTAAGCCAGTCAGAGATAATGCAATAGATTATAGGGGTTATCCATCTTGTCTATATCAACTAAATACTTCACTTTTAAAACAATGTTTTGATGCAAAAACCCAAACTAAAGAAAAGAAAAAGAAAAGATGTGCTTCTCCCTATTCCATTACTGACAGGATATCATATAATACAATGTAAAAGCTGATGGATAGATTACAAATTTGCTTAAACGAAACCTGTTTCACAATATGTACAAATCGAATGTAAGGCTAACTATGATGGTTTGTTGGCTCCCTTCTTTCCAATTAGACTCTTGTGAATATGTGGGATAACACCTGCAGGGATACCAAGAGAGAAAATAGTGTATATCAGACACTTTCAAACTTGCATATGTACCAGCCATAAAAAAAATGTTGTTCACCAGTTCTGATACTCGGCACTACCATTTTAGAGGTGAGCAGAGCCTGTCAAAGACTTCAAAAAAATTGACTTGCTTTAAAGAATAGACCACTGGCTAAGACCACAGAAACTTTAAATCTGATAAACAATAACATCTGACTTTTCTGACAACTAACAACTTAACCTGAGCTTTCAAAAATATCAACAGCCTCCAGAATCAGGGAAGACACAACAAAAACCTGTACATCATATATTCATCAACCAGGGTTGAATGACTAAAGAAAACAGGGAAATTACATACAACAGACATTTTCTACTTGCCCGCCAAAGTACCTCCTCAAAAAATTGTCATGGGTGGGAGATTATGTAAAAATTAATAGGTGTTGGGTTTGGAATAAGAATGTCCTTGGTGGAAAATTTTTGAAAAATTAATTAGCGGAGGGGGGTCTATTAGGCACCCAAGAGTAGACAAAGTAAATTCAAAGTAGGAAAGAACATGATTTAGTTACTCTCTGGTTTCTAATAAATTGGGGGGGGGGTGTGTTTTTGGAATTTTTGGAATTTTTTCAACCCCCAAAGCTTATTAGAGCCCCCCACTTATTAATTTTGGCAAATCGTATTTGATGACATAGAAAGAAACATTTTTACAGGTTTATTTGATGATGATGTTTAAGTGATGTAAATATTTCAGGGACTAAAGTGTGTCTTCAGTTGATATATTTTGTTTTATTTTCATTTACAACTATCAGAAATTATATATCTAGAAATTTGATTCCAATCTATCCTGTTTATTCCACCTGACCCCCTCTTTATTGATTTATGATAACTTTTCTAGCCCTATCGTTTATTCCAACCACCCCATTTATTAGAGACCAAACACTATGTAAACACCTCCAAAATATTATGTACCAATTTTAATGTTGTGTACATCAATACGATGAAATCTGAAATAATGAGGAATGTTGGATGGAATATTAAGTGGAACTTAATATTGGAAAATCAATACTGGTAAATTGTTTATGTCATCCCTTATATAGCTGGAGTAATTTAGTAGTACGTGTCTGCAGCTTGTTATGTATATACTGACCAGGAGAAACACATAGTGCCGGAGAATCCTGCTAATAGAGACAACACTTTGGTTGCTTTTGGGTTACAGCGTAACCTTCCCTTATCTAGTCCTGAAATCAACAAAACTGTAGCTTGCAATCATGTATACTTATGTACAAGAAGATGTGACAGATTCAGCATGAGTAATTATTATGATCTTTGGTTATTTTCATAGTTATGTGGGAGTACATCCATTTCAGCAGTGACGATGCTCACTCGGACAGACAAGCACATATAGCTTGTATGCCAGGATTTGACTCATACATAACACAGCTGACATCTGGATTTAAAATTGATGATTTTACCCCACCCCCCTCCGTAAGTGGTCTTGACTCCATTGAAAGCAACTTTGCCCCAAGGAGCATTGTCACCCATTGTGGTAAACACTGCCACACTGGTTCTGATGTCTTCTAAATGTCATCTTTGGTCTAGGCTGCAATCATTGAGTACTAAAGTGTGACGTCACAGTTTAATGAATATCAGAAATGTGCTAATATTTTGGACTGATCACTTTCTTCTTGTTGTCGTAGATAACCTGTCCAAATTTGAGAACCATACCTTGAGCAATCGATGAGATGCACACTTTCAAACTTTAAATCATGCCTATCAAAACCTTGGTAAATGAACCCAGTTCATAATTTTATGAACTGAGCAAAATTAACAGTGTTTCCTTAAGGCCTTTTCCAAATTCAAACAGCTGTTTCTCGCAGCCTATATGAGATTTAAACGCGATATTTTGCACACGGGCACTTGGTGGCAGGGTTAACACTGTAATGTAGTTATAATTGCGATTCTTCGAAAAAAGTTTGTTGTGACGTCATCACTTTATTACAAGATTCAACCGACTGCTGGTTGCCATAACAACAACTTTCATACAAAACAAGTCTATCAGAGCTCTACAAAACTGTCTAGTGTAGTAAGTGCGGTATCTTTGAAACAAACATATCGATTCACGTGTTACTACTTTGTAAGAACAATCTCATGGCGACGGCAGTCTGGGATTGTGCACATGGCAAACAATTGCTTAGCATAAGACGCCCTCGTTACGGTATACGTTACGTGGCTGGCTCATGTACACAACATGTGACGATATTGTGAGGGGTCACCAACAGGTCATGGCAATCTCTCAATCAAGGACCCCTGATTAGCAGTGGGCCCGACATTGAAACTACCCTAAATAAACAGAAAAACCACCAAACAGGCTAACTAATATACTACTACTACTGCTACTACTACTACTACTACTACTACTGCTACTACTACTACTACTACTACTACTACTACTACTAGTACTACTACTAGTTACCAGCACCACTATTTTACACTTGGTATTTACTATTGTAATTATTTTGCTTGAATAAAAATCTAGGGGGTCGATGAAAATCTTAAAATCTCATTAGGGGATCCACGAGCCAAAAAGAGTTGAGAACTCCTGCTTTAAGCGATAAATGAGTGCCGCAGAATGTGTCGCTCGCGTGCCTGTTATTTTCTACGACGTGTTTTCCTTGTTTCCTAGACATTCGTAGACAAAGGCTTTCTTATTTCACTCCATACGATTGCTGTGGCTTGTCTGGCGAAAACGTTAAAATGAGCCCCTTCCTCAACACATTATTCACATTTGAGCACTCTGTGATATTAGAAACATACCAAGGATTTCGGTTTGATACTAGTTTCATTCATTACAGAGGGTTTTAGACTATTATCATCTCTCTCTAAGACTTTCCACAGCCATGACTGAAAGTGGTGAGACTAGCCTTAATAACTCTGACCTATAAAAACGATGTAGAAATGCTAATAATGTCAGTCGTAAATCAATTTTTAAAAGATTCAAGATAAAATGTCCATCCCACCCCAAGGAGTCGTACTTTTCTTACTGACAACCATGGTTGTATCACTTAATAACCCATAAGCAAGTTTAATACTATACTACCTCGTCTCCACTCTAACTTCCAATGGCTAGTGCTGTGTAGTAGAAATCACTCTTTATACTCCAATACTAAGTGTTAAAGATAAAATTCAAACTGTTAAAACTTATACTACGGGGGAAAAGTTCTTATGAACTCCTTATTATTCTGATATCTTAAATTTTGACGGTTTTGGCAGCATTGTCTGGTTTTGTAAGAGGCTTTTACAGATTCTAGTTTTGATAGCTCTTCAGTCAATGATCTGTTTATTTTGATATTGAAAGGAAACGTAATAGAGGAAGTGAATTCAAAAACGGCCTGTAATAATCTCAAGCAATACAATAAAATAACAATGCGACGATATTTTAAATAGACACAAAGGAAGAACGTCTACACGTTTGAGGCCTCTATTTGGTTCAAAATCTAAGCAACAAGATAAGCAACTCGATGCCTCAAATTAAGGAGGGACAAGTTTCAAAACGCCTAAAAAATAAATCAAGAAACGTTTTCCTTTAAGAATTGATTACAAACTGTTGATATATAGTAAATATCACACTGTTGATAATGTGTCAAGCAAAGAGATAAAAGATCCAACCATCATTTTGTATTTCATCATTTACAACACAATAAAATTCGACGAAAACCTGTGGTGATACCTAAGCAACTACTTAAGCAACTCGAGGCATGATTTAGGAAAGTTGCTAAGCAACTCGAGGCCTGACCCCGAAAATGGAGTTGCTTATAAAAAAAACCATGTATTCAAAATTGATGTAGTTTTGTGTCCCCTTTTATAAGCCATTAATAAATTTTGTACCAAAAATAACATGTTGAAAGTGACTGCATTGGATTGTTCCAAAGGAAGGAGTTTCTTTACCTCCTATTCCCCCTCCCCCCGCCCTCCACACTATGTTTCCAGCCGAACAATCATTCAGGTAGATAACTATAGCTTTAACATAGGGGATACGTGATAGGAACTACCTTGGTTTTTACCGATTAGAAGAAGTGCACGAGGGTGTATGGCAAAAGAGCAAATACGAAAATTATGAAGCAGATTTAGGCATCAGTAGTGAGCCCTCTGAGTAACCTATGGCACGTAGACATGATCAAAGAGGAAAGAAAAAGAATGCAGAACGTCAATGAAATGAAGATACTACGTTGGTCTCTTTCTCTAACCAGGCGGTACTGCACGATATAGCGAAAACATTGTGTGCTGATAAGCTTTTTTAGCTTGAAACTTCTCAGAATTCTAACGTCAGAATGACCGAAATGAAGTGTGTGAAAGAGTATACCCAACTGTATTTTTGAAAGAGCCAATCAGAATTTGGCCTTTGAGGCATTTTTATAACATTCCACCCACAATAGTTTTCATCAGTTTTCACCATGTGTGCGATTTTGCATAAGGACGGGATTGAACATTGTTGTTATACTTGTCACTCGAGACATATTAAAGGTCCCCTCTGTTACCAAAAAAGTGTCTGCATTTGTACTTTTGTGCCTGCGATTGCGCATATTTTATTATCAATATGTAAATAGATGGTAATAATCATACTTATTTTTTTACATTTGTTGTACGCTTCCGAGGAGTGCCAGATGAGCAACTTCAATCTAGCATTATGCTTTTATTTCTCAAAAGGAATTCCCCTATTGTGTGCTTTCAACAACCTATGCATTTGAACGATTGCTCACTGGTGGATTTAAGTTAATTGGAATATCTGCGTATTAAACGTTTTTAACGCATCATAAGTAATGGCCAGGGCAGAGGTCAGTATCACCTTTCAAGGAACTATTCTGCTAATATTTGATTTAAGAAAAGCGTGTGTTTAGCCACCGTTTGTAATAGGTTGTGCAGGAACAGAGAAATTACAATCCCCACCTCCCAAGAGTCTCGTGGTTTTCAATCGAGGATATTCTCATTTTCTTCGCAGAACCTGAGAGCGAGGCATTACATCGATGGTGACTATGTTAATGATATCAACAAAATTGGTGGTAAGTTACAATCGTATACTACCATGTATTAACAACACGAAAGTGTTAGCTGGGAGACAAAACGGTACTCTCTCGTACACTGGTAGACGTTATGCAAGCCTTTTGAACAGAGAAACAGGCAAACAAACAGAAAACTTCAATCATTTGACAGAACCACTCAAAACAGACGATTAGCACGCCGGCAACAATGTGGTACATAAAAACTACCACTCACTGTCTTCTCTGGACATAATTGTAAAACGGCGAAAGGCTTGTAAATAAACCACATTACATTTTTTTATACTTTCTATTATCTTTTGTATTATCATGCATGCTGCTCGCTGCAAAATCCCTCTCTTTGGAGCCGAGGTCGGTTGAATCTTTATCACTATGAACCACGTGTTAGACGTGATTGTGTTCTAAAACGAGACTCGTATACCGCTCTGTTTCAGTATATTTAAGGAGTGATCTTATAGTTGTTTATATTTTTGTATTATAGTAAGTATTTCCAATGAAAAGCAATATTTTCTAGTTAGATTAGATGGCTATGATTTGTTGTCGTTTCGGAGGTATTTGAAAGTGTTTCTAGGCACAGAGTAAGCATCCAGGTATGGCTATTAATTTCCAGATTTTCTTAGATTCTTCACAACTCATTTTGACCAGTCCGGCCCCTATTATTTTAGCCCCAGTTTATTCAACATCAGGAAGCAACTGTGACAACAATAAACGTCCTTTTTCATAAATATGTTTCGAAAAGGGATCTACCGGGACCAGATAATATTTGAGGGGTATGACCGGGTTTTGTTGGTGCTTCTGCTTGCTAATTTATACATAAAGGATGGTAGGGTGGTGGATTGAATATTTATTTGTCTGATTTGTAGATCTTATCACAGTTTGGAATGGATGCTTGGAAGCAAATGGTCTAGACAACAAGGAAAACCTACTACAGTGAGTGATTAGGCGATGAGTACAATCATTCCATACAATATAATAAAAGATGATGGCTTTTGAATACTCTTTTGTGAACGGTGTTATTATGTGCACTAGTGCTCAGTGGTGGATCAAAGTGGAAGAGTAACCAGGCCACGCCCCTCCCAGAAATTTTGCGTTTGATATTCGGAGAAGAAATAAGCTGGTTGGGTACTGTTGTTCGTGTTTGAATGTTGAACAAGGACAGTTTTTATAAGCGACTAAAGCAGCTCACAGACGCTTAGTAATATTGGCAATAATAATGATAAAACTGTGTATTGACAATAATGTTAATCGTTTGTGGACACTGATTGAAACATTGCACAATATATTTACGAAATCAAAATCTGTAGATTTAGTGACCACACGTCAATATGTTTATAGCACGCGATCGTTATGATGCCCAAAAATCTGTTGTTTACCATATGTCGGAAAACACACCCCCATTCGTGCCTACGGCACCCTATGAGGGTGCATTGCTGTATTGATGGTATTTTTTCTATGAAAGTGTAATATCAATGAAATATGCGCTCAAAAGGATATTCGATAATGGTTCTAAGTAATCACGATAAATTTTAATTGATACCGATTAGTGAAAAGTGATAAATTATCAAACAAAAACAAAGTTTCGCGAACTCTGTTATTTTGCCGCCATCTTGAATTTCAAGACGTCCACGTGCTTCCTCGGAACTAATTATCAAATTTTTATTCCAAAATATAATGAGTAACTACATAATCAAAGATAACATTTCACAAACACGAATAATTTGCAACTTTAGGAAGAAAGAGAGGGATTTTTGTAAATGTTCCCGTATAGGGTGCCGTAGGCATTAATGGGTTAAATGCGTATTTTATAGTAGACTTTTCGCAAGTAAAATATTGTTTGCTTATTTGTAAGAGACATTAAAAAAGTAGAGTACACTAAAGGATAGTGGGCAGGATGTCTCACCCGGGTGAAAAATAGAGCAAGTGGGCTAAGAAAACAACAGAGTAGAGGTCCAGAGAGGGAGCACAGCCAAAGGAAGATCCAAGCGGAAGTGGAGAGATGAGATCGAGGAGAAGGCCGGATGCGAGTGGATGAGAAAGGCGCATAAGCGATAAGCGTGGAAGAGGTTGTGGAGGTCATCTGCTATCAACGGGGTGACCAGCTAAGAAGAAGAAGAGTTATCTTTGTATACCTCAGATAAGAAAGCATTAACCCTACGTTACATGGGCTTTTTGGCTCTTCTCATACATGGGGGGAGGGGGGTCTGTAGGCCGGCGGCATTTTGACACACTATAACTTTATATAGGCCAATGCTATTACAAAGATCTTTAGCACGTTTATAGTTTATCTCTTTCTTTTCCAACAAATTTAAAAACAATATATTAATTAGGTGTGAATGACGTCATCTATGGCTATGAAATATTGCGCAATATTCAAAAATTTCAAAAATTTTGTAAAAAGGCCTTAGAACATACATTTTGAGTTACATTTTGATTTTTTAAGACCTTTTAGTACCTCTAAAGTATTTCTACATGTATACGATGTATTTAGGAAAGATATTTCAGATTTTGAGAAAACTATTTTCTAAAATGTATGAGATTTGAAACGACCGAAATGGTTGCTCACTGATAATCAACCGGTTTTTGATTATTTTGAGCATTATGACTTTAAAATATCCTCTAAACATAAAAAAATGACTCTTTATTCACTGTTGGTACAATATTTATCTAAAGATGTTATTTTCTTATGATCATTTTGCATATATTGTTATATAAGATTCTCTAGCAAACTTCACTTTATTGCAAAACATTGCGGAATTTCAAAAAATTTTGCATTTTTGACTTCAATTTTTTTCTACGAAATCGTCAGTACAAATTCAGGAAAGAAAGCCTAAGTTTAAAGATATAATAATCATGTTTTTCAAAGAAAAGTAACAAAACAGAAAGGAAAAAACTCCACTATAGGTCAACAAAACGCCAATATCGCAAAATTTCAAAAAAAGTTCTTAAAATTTATTTATCTTAAGACTTCCCAGTAAATTTTATAAAAAGTCACCAAATTTCGTGCCAATCGGGACAGGCTTTTAAAAGTTATGAGCTGAAAGGTGTAGCCGCAGGCCCACTAGCCCCCCCGCCCCTCCGCCCCCCATGTAAGATAGGCTTAAGGTACATTTCTTCCTCGATGACATGAAACTGTTCAACCATGAGTAAGAAAAACTTATGGTTAAGATTTAACCTTTTCCAGCGTGCAGAAACGGCTGAATGTTTCTTTGTACATTTTAAAAAGCACTCTACCATGTTGGGATATAGGACTCTCCCTGGCTAGATATAGCACTCTTGTATGGTGAGATCCAGTACTCGCTTTTTTAAGAAAGAAACACAAATTTTCATTTGAGGCTCGTTGTTGCTAATTTTTCAGGCGCATTTGGTGCTTGATTTCTGTCATATGCCAACAGTTCTGAAAATGTCTTGTTCATCCTTTCGAATCGCATCCCAATCATACTCTTATTATAGCCTTAATAGTTTAATCAAGACTATATCTGTGAATATTTACTTTTGAAGTGACTACATTATCCACCAGAATAATCAGCATTCTATCTGTATAGCAAAAAGTTCAGGCTAGCCTTCGCTACGTAACATGTAACGCCATCGACTCAAAATAAGTACTGTGAAAGCTACAGGGCATACAGTTTAATCTATGTGAGCAAGCGTTTAGGAGGATGAACAATTCAAATACAAAAACAAATTTCACTACTGGGTAGGGGTCATTTCATCCGAGCGAGGCCCTTACTAACGCCCTATAGTAAAATTTTAAGAATGTCTCCCAACTAAGAACAACAGATAGCAGTACAGAAAGATATTAAGGGTACACTACAGTATAGATTATAAGATTGATAGACTTCATAGATTTAGATCAAACGACTCAGTTAGGGGACGATTGTAGCATGAAAGGTCGAGTATAGTGAAAAATCGTTTCAACTCGGCCCCGATAAGTTGATTGCCCAAACCATTTTTCTATGGCTTTTTATTTTTCCCAGTTTGTCATCAATTGATGCTCAATGTTACAGAAGCTCGATCGTTACACCTGTGTTTTAAACGTATTGAGAATATGTTTACACAGCATGACAGCATGGAGTCGTCGAGGGAGAAGGAAAACTCTACCTGCATTTTCCTATCCATTTCACTTTATCTGTGGAGTTGTTACATGGCAATAACTTGTAAGCGATCCTGGTTGGGATGTGCTCATTGTTTGGGATTTGACCGAATTAGTAACATACTAACACAGTAGAGCTCTAGCGAGGTAAGGTGACTTAAGAAAGGTCATGTAGAAGAGTTGTAAGTTGGGGCTTGACTTTTGTTCAGTTACCCAGATCGCACACAAACGATATGAGTCCTTTGTCGCCAGCTAATGTAGTAAGTTTTCTTTTACAAGGCCGTGAATAACTATCTGCGCAAAACTTGGCCTTATTCCGGCACTATGTGAGCACATTGTTGACTGAATACTATCAATAAAACAGGAATCAGTACCATTGCGTTAAGGAAGGCACTGGCTGGATAGGTTTACTCGGGTCATTAATTGTAGCCTTGTTATCCTGTAATTGTGGTTTACTTTGCCACACTACTGAACATAGAGACGATGACGTATAAGTCATTGTTTCCCATATTGTTTGGTTCGCAGCCGCCTTAGTGGTCCCATGCCTCTATTTAAGCATCTCTCGCATCACATGTGACAAAAGCAAAAAAATATACTTCTGTTGCCTCTCAGCAAACTATCGCCTCCTTAAGAGCGTTGTCACTCCCAATGGGCCGATATTACCCACGTTTTTCAAACGACGCGAGTTTTCACGTATTCACTTTTGCACATTTCGTGTCACCATGATCCAGGTACGAAAGTCTACGGTATTACTTGCTACCACTTTTTATTGACTATATTTAGCTATATAATTCAGACAGATGCACTAGCCGTTCGTTAGTCTCGTCTAAGTAACTATTTTTGCACTATAAACTTTAGAAACGATTCACACTTAACCATCTTTCCCCTACATGTAGATTTGGGAAGAACTGTCTTGAAAAGTTGGTTTGTGGTACAAAACTTGAATATTGCTTTGAGTAACGGATTCATTTTTCTAAACGTTTTCGCCATACACTGATCACAGCAATCGTATGGAGTGAAATTAGAGAGCTATTACGATGAATTTAAAGGCAACGAGAAGGCCCTAGAAAATAACGGTCACGAGAGCGACACGTTTTTTGCCACTCGTGTTATTGAAAAAGGCGTAAATTTTAAACAAATTCTTTTTGTCGGCAGAGTACCGGCTTCTTTGTTTTGATAAATGCGGCCTCGAAAGCGGCAAGATGAAAAGGAGATCTTGCTCTCGCTAATACCCTACACGAATCCTCTTGATAGTCGTCAGCACATGACGGGTTTTCAATCAAATGCTGTCCTATAGAAATAAACATCGGAGGTCACCTGGCTCAGTTGGTAGAGCACACGCTGCGAAAGCGTGGGTCGCGGGTTTGATCCCCAATGGTGACATATTTTCTATTTCTCTAGTGTTCTTCTCAAAATAATAGTTTATAGATAAAGGGCGGAGTGTAATACATTAGTTTTTTACTGCATCCAATTTCTTGGAAACGGTTTCCTTTCTAAGTCGTGAAGCGCGCTTGATTCAAATCAGTGGGCGTGGCATAATTGTCTCGAAGATGTTTATGGAGATAACGAAGGTTTTGATCAAGAGCAAGTTGACGGAGTTACATTTCGATGTGTTGCCGTCTGAATAACTGTAGGAATTTCCAAAGGATCGGAAACCCCTTGTTGTACTCAGTTGCTCCCCTGATTACCACCTCTCTTCTTTGTATATCTGTGATGAAATTGATTTCACAAAATGGTGTTCCATCGACTCAATAAACCAGGTTTCATAAATAATGATGGTTTACCGGCATGTCTGCCCTCATCACAAACCTGCGGATTTTCTACTTTGTATCATCGAAACGTTGTAACGTAAAAATGCTTTGTTGTTATCCCCCAGAAATCTAAATATAGTGGACAACATGATTAAAATGATGGAAAAATACACAGACCATCTAGAGGACTTGGTAGCCGAAAGGACAAAACAGTTAGAAGAAGAAAAAGCGAAAACAGATGAGCTGTTATACAGAATGCTTCCAAGGTAAGACACGCGTTCTTAATATGCCAAATGTTGCATTTATATTTTAGTTGTAGTACGCATGTACAAAGTTTTGAAGTTTATGTGTAAGAGTTCGTCTCAGTGTAGAATTATTTTTAAATAAAATGGATCGCGTGTTTCAGATGTGTATTATTCATCAGGAGTAGCTGCTACAAGTTGATAAATTTGGTACAATTTATGACAAGTATTTACGTTTGGATCAGCAGTCAGTTGTGAACCAAGGCAAGGAGACTAATATTTAAGGGAGGAGGATGATGGTGATGATGATGATGATGATGATGATGATAATGATGACGATGATGATGATGATGATTATGATGATAATGGGCTTAAAACCAAATAGGGACAAAACAACAACGAAGGGAGAGAAGATGTGGCTGCATAAACGATTCGATCGTGGCATTGCGGCACGAAATGGGTGCATGCTGTTATTGTAAAAATTGTGCACGTTTGTGTCAACTTTTTGAACGAGATGGTTTTAGTTTAGTAACAAATAAGTTAGATACAAACATAGAACTACAGCAAACTAATTACATCAAAGAGATTGGTTTATAACGTCTACATACTGATTCCGTGCAGTTTGTGAAGGACGGATACTGCATATTCCACCACACATGCGTAGTTACTGGCATACCGAGGGGGAGTATGGTACCGCGACCCCTTCAATGGCGTCAAGGCACGGGGATGATTGACAGACAGAGAAAAGGTAAGTCAAGCCTGGGGGGGGGGGGGCATTGCCATTTCTACCAACAGTATCTCATTCGATTACGAAGGCCGTGCTATTTAAGCTGTCATGGGCAGTTGCACATATGCGCACATAGAAAATCCGGTGCATGCGCCTGGCTGAAGTATTAATGTGTGAAAGTTAATCGTAATTCTAAATTAAACTTTTTCACTTTTGAATGTCAGATATTCGTTGCAGACTATTAGGTATTTAAGTAGCATTAACAAAAGCTTCCTGTTCCGTTCTATACCCTCAATTTTAGATAGCATTTACCTTTTTGTAATTCTCGTAGATCGGTGGCTGAGCAACTTAAGCGTGGCGAACCTGTCAAAGCAGAAAGTTTTGAAATGGTCACAATATTCTTCAGCGACATAGTTGGCTTCACTAAACTCGCTTCTGAAAGTACTCCACTTCAGGTATGTAGACATTGCTGTTCGGAAATTGACATTTTGCTATACATTGAATCGTGGTTGACGACCACTGCAGCCAGGAGAATATTCCGCTTAGAAGTCTTTTAGCTTTATTAATCGCAAAATTCTTATTCATATTTTATGCGAAACGTCACTCGCGGTAGCTATATCATTTAACATCTCTTTGGGGATAGTCCTATAGTCGTAACTAAGGTTGAGTACTCGCGGGTAAAAGATCGGGAGGGTAAGAGAGCCCCCAATTGTGTCATTGGTTATTATTTTTTGGTAGTTTTATGACTTCCGGAACAGAGTATAACCTTAAAGAAAATGTGAATAAAAGTAGTATTCTCCCAGAGACTGTGAAGGAAGCTTTGGTAATTCCATTTGATTAACCTTGATGGTTCATATGGGGCATTTCAAAAGCGCGACACCAAAATATGTGGGATGGTATATGGAATAGACAGGGAACTTTAGGTTTTAATATACTACCGCAATAGTACACCCCAAGAGATCTTTTCCACCCTTATTCTTTTTTCTAAGACTAAGTTCAGGAACAGATCGCATTTGTAAAACCCTTTTTTTGATCGTGGGACGACTTATTCTTGGTTTGTTGCGAGGGTTAGTCAGGGAGCCTCTGCTTTGGCCGAAACGTGAATGCTTCTCATGCCTTTCACTGGAAACTTTCTGCTTATTTTAGCAGAAGAGCAAGAGATGTACCGGCAGCCTGCAGTCGCAGCTTCTAAAGCCTTTCTCGAGCAACTATTTTACACTTATACTGATTTAAACTCTACTTACAGAATTAGCGTAGTATCATAATTAGATGGTCTGGTTTTGCAACAGTAAAGACTTCGTTCTGTCGTCTTCACGTGTCAAACGAATTTAACGTTCTGTTTCTAAGTTAGCACTTAATGATGTCACTTAGTATTTCAGGTCAGATCAATTTTGGCAGCTGTTATGATCACAGGATATCTTTTAGTGTAAGAGTAAGAATAATATTTGCACAGGTAAATAAGTCAGTTTAACGAGTTGTCAACAGTCGTGAAATTGATAAGTTTCAGTCTTCTCTGATAGTTTTGTCTGACATTTAATACCCCATATTCAGATCATGAGATTTAGAGATACAGTCAAAAATGTAATAAGATTATGTCGTGTCTGGATACAAACAATAAGGTTGTGAAGCATTGGCATCTTTATAGCAAGCAAGATCAGTATTGTTACTGCATTTAACACACATTCCCTGTTTCACATTCTCCTCATTTATGTAGGGCTATGTTTCGGTATTAAGTTCCTGTAATTTTGTTTATTTGCTTGTGTTCTAAACGATCTCACAAATTGAAAATGCGTAAATATTAAGCCTTAATTATCCTAATAGTGGGATACGGATGTTGCTAGGACCTACCTTGGAGATGGAAGTCATAAATGGATGCAACTGTATTTACGTTATCTCAGCTTTTATTTTAAAAAACTTGACCTATTTCATTTTTTTCGTTATGCGGTGGATAGTCATGACCAGCAGCCCATCCGTATGTTACCACGAGGTGTCGCACAAATTGCTACTACCTATCCTCTAGGGGCTATGTGCGGTCGTTATCTATATCTGAAGCAGCATCAATGGGTTTTGTTCCTTTTGAAAACCCATGTGCCTACTTTTGCATAGTGTCCCTCGAGTACTTGTATGTGTAAACAACACAAACGATGCATTAAAGGGAACAGAAATATGTTCAGTCTTCGAGTGTTAATGAAAATTCATGTTTATTTGTGAAGAAAAAAACTGCCTGATACTCCTGTGCCTATTAACTTTGCTTATGATCCCTTTTTACTAGCTTTTGCCAAGGCAACAATAAAGCAATATGTACACTCATTGCATGCCAACCAAAACCGAAAGGTAAGCATCTGTAATTATTTCAGGTTTTATAATTAGGCCATGGTATATATTTAAATAAATTGTTGGTTGGAGACTTATCCGACAAGTCATGGTTGTTACAACAAGCATTGAAAGCAAATTGTAGTATCCACTGGCAAGGCAGGCATGAATGCATTGCGCAGAAAGTGCATCTTCTGGAAAAGCTGCAGTATTTCCGTTCGATTACGAAACGGCGATAGGTGAATATTCTTCTATTAAGCGGAACATTAGCACCATAAACGGTAGTATAAGAAATGCAAGTAAAAAGACTATTTCTCTCATAAATTGAGGATATTTCTTTGACTCTTAGGTTGATCTTAAAATAAAGGTAGAAAAATCATAGCCCCATCCCCAAACCCCCTCATGAACAGAAACTCCGGATAAAGTCCTGTCGATGGACCAAAAGTATAATGAGGCCTTCACCTGTTGGTTTCTGGATAAGTGAAGTAGAAACGAATGATTTATCAAGGAGACAGGAGGAGTCTGTAAAGCGCAGATTACGTTTCCATTAGCTACCTGAATTTATGGGAAAAATCAGTAAAGGTTCAAGTGTCCTGTGGTAAATTCAATGGAATCAAAGGAAAAAGTAAAAGATAGACCTGTACTGCAGAGTATGCCGACAATTCAAGTGACTTCTCCGCTTAGTGAGTACGACTGTGAACCGGACCTCTGGGATGTCGATAGCGATTCAGAATAAGAAGTAAGTAGCAATTTCTTCATTAAAGAATTTTTTATATTATAACTGTAACGAGCGACTAGGCTCAATAGTCACCGAAACTCTAAGAAGCGGAACTTTTGTATCAGTAGATGCGTCAAAAGAACCATATTATTATGCTGATTCCAAATATATAAGATTCATCAAGTTTAGTGTTACCCATCAAATGTTACGAGCCTGAGAAAATTTACTTGATTTTTGAAATAGAGGGGAACACCCCCTAAAATTCAAGAAATCTTGATGAAAATTCAAGATTTCAAATTCAAAATTCGTAGATTCAGCGTACCCGAGAATCCTACTGTCGAAGTTCAAGCTCCTAAATACAAAAATGTAGAATTTTGCTATTTTTGCCAGAAGACAGATCACGGATGCTTGTTTATTTGTTAGTTTGTTGTTTTTTTGTTTTTTTCCTCAGGGGTGATTGTATTGAAAAACTGGTTTTAAAAGACTGGGAGAGGGCGTATTCAAACCCGAATTAAATGTTCTAGTGCCCTTTTTAAGTGCCCCATTGCACTTCCTGGCTGAATAGCCAAGAAACAGAGATCAGCACCGCCAGTACGGACTGTAAAGTCTAATGCCGTATCATTTACCTACCTTTTTTTTACCTTTTTACTGAAAAGATTGGGGGGCGACAACTCGCCCCCCTCCCGCGCCTATTTATTTCCCAATATTATCTGATCAAAATTTTGAGATTGCCATTTCGTTTATTGTAGTCAAAAGATAAAATAACCCTGTCTTTAGGGGTAAAATTACCCGCAGAGTCCATGGAAAGAGGTCTGTACGTTATGAAATTTGCCCATTGTTTACGTATAATATTTTTTATTGGGAAGTATACAGATAATTTTGGGCGGGCGGGATTTTGTGCTTGGGGCGGATTTTCATTTGGAGGATCTTCCTTAAGGAGGTAAATATCTTGGGGGGGGGCTAAAAATTCCAGGGAAAATTTTACACTGGAGGGGGGATTTGAAAGAATTCATACACAAAATTTTTGTTAATTGTCTTACATTATCTTTGTCAATTGAATTTTGCATGTGGAGATCTTTCGGGGAAATTATCTGGGAACCATTTTTTGCGTGTTTTGCCTCCCGTTCCCGGTTCGAAAGGAGGGATTTCCAGAGTGATCGAGAAACCCATTATAGACTAAAGTCTTTTTCAAATGAAAGTATGCTAAGAATAATTTTTCAGGCTGAACCATCCGCAAGAAATTTTACGGAAAATAGGTTTTCAACATGGAAGGAACAGTCTGGAGGAAACTTGTAGGAGGGGGGGATGTTGTTTACAGTGGATGAAATTTTCACAGGAGAGTTTCTGCGAGAGGGGAGGGGTCAGGGAGGTTGAGCCAGATTTACCCACTTTATTTGAACAAGAGCTGAAAGCTCATATGGCACTTGTGTCGATACCGGAAGAGCCAAGAGCTCATATTGCATGAGTTCTATCAAAATTATAAGAATCAATAGATTGATTTAAAAGGAAAATCAGAGGCTTATCGCCGGTCGGGATTTAAAACAAGAGCTCTGAGTCGCAAGGTCCTTCTAAATATCAAAACTCATTAAATTTGTACAGCTCTCCTGCCTCACAGTCATTGTTGCTTATGCGAAGTAGGAAAATCCTTCCGATGGCCAGCGAAATTGAAGCGACATATTTTACAAACCCATATGAGCAAATTGCACGTAGTTACATTCAAAAACTTTACTATACTTCCATGTAAGCGAACCCATCCGAATCATAGCAACACACAAGGACGAAGTCATTTTCATTGCCCTGAATGTGGGAATTCCATTAATAGGAAAATATATTTTGAGAAACACCTTTTAAGACATCTGGAGACTCCCGCAAGCTTTGCGAAAGGGATTTCTGACGGCCAATGTAAACAAAATCCTAACAAACCTGGTAATGACGCGGAAAATGTACAAGCAACTGCATCAGGCAAAAGAAACAAAGTATACCGACAAGTACCTGTTACGTCACCTTGTCCTGAGTGTCACACCATAATTAGGAAGGGTAATCTTAAGCGTCACATGACCCAGGTCCACGGTTGTGAAGGGGGGCCAATAGTTTATTGTTGTGACCCACATAGAGGCATCTATATGGTTAGGAAAAGTCCGAAGGGTGGCGTCAATTTTCCAGTTCATGTTCAAAAAAAATTAATAAATGCGGTGGTAGTGCTATTGAATGCGGCAACGATGATTGCAGAACAGAGATGGAAATAGCAGGTCGCAGTGGAATGCCTGGGAGGGAGTGTATCCACCTAAGAGCTGTTAACAATGCCACTTACCCTCATGAAGTGAAACTACAAGTAAATACTTTAGATTCACTGTCAAACTCTGACAGATATCGCTTAATAACATCTGACACTGTGGAAAGTTGCCGGGAAAAGAATGCTCAGGCAGAATTAGCCAATGCTCCCACTGTAGTAGGTATGCCCGACTCTCGTTTCATACACTTGTCTGTGTTCGACGGCACTTACACGGAATTGCCCGTGCGCATGCGTACTATTGTAAGTTATGACACAACTACCAATCAATTGATGTGCAGATGCTCCTCCAAAAAGTCGTAATGCGTACATAAAGGTTTAGCCTTGTGGTTTTTGTAACAAGAAAGCTTACTTAATTTTCACTCGAATGTTGATAATGAACAAGTGTTAGGTTCCACTCAAGCCGAAGTTGTAGACAGCGAAGAACACTTTGAAGGTATTCTTTATCCTCCTAGTGACCACTCACACTTGAAAAAGATGTGTTAATATCTACAAGCCTGTAAGAAAATTCCGATGGACATAGCTCGTAGGTATAGGTTATCTGGTCTTGATGCTATTCCAAGTGCCGTTATTCCGTCTGAGACAATTTGTTATTATTGCTCCCAAACGTTCGGGGATCCCTTGAAAATAACTAGCAGGGCCTGGATCCTGACTAGCTTTGGTTATAAAGATGGAGTTTCCACCTATTTTAAAAGTTGTGAGTCGTGCGGGCAATTTTACCGATATCAAGATTACACCGGTGGCCTTTACAATTTCAGTGATTCTTTAATTTTGGGGCTTGATGTGTGCCAGTTACTTAGGGAGTGTATGAAGCACCATACTGCTGCAGGAACATTTTCTGAGATATTGGAGGGTTACTTGCAATGTGAAATTGATAATTCCCTAGTTTTACAAGCTTGCATGCATTTTGAGGCACTAAGTTCTCATAGTTATGATTATTATTGCAACCTTTGCGGATATCACCCACCCATTGTGGTGATGGACATAAACAGGAAAGTAGTGTTTCGTTGTGACGCAAGTGACCTTAGTCTCCCAATGAAAGGGGATGGCGATGCAGACACTGTAACTTGCTTAACGTTTTGACAAAAGGTTGAGTTACGTATAATAGTCAGTGGTTTCAGAAAAAAAAAGTAAAACTTTGTACAATGTCCCCCTCCCCCAGCCTTGTGAGCCGGTCCCCATATATATGTGAGAAAAGTCGAGTAGGTGACGTTCTTGTTAACACCGAGTATAGGATGGTGAAACGTGAGTCGGGCAAGCTAGACAACGACTGTAAATCTATGTGTCACGAGAGGCTTTTAGATACTTTGCAGGTTTGTGTTTATGAAGTAGTCCATATGTGTTTATAAAGTAGTCCATTTGTGTATATGAAGTAGTCCATATGTGTTTATAAAGTAGTGCATTTGTGTTTATGAAGTAGTCCATATGTGTTTATGAAGTAGTCCATATGTGTTTATGAAGTAGTCCATATAAGTTTATGGAGTAGTCCATTTGTGTATATGAAGTTGTCCATATGTGTTTATGAAATGGTCCATCTGCGTTTGTGAAGTAGTCCATATGTATTTGTGAAGTAGTCCATATGTGTTTATGAAGTAGTCCATTTGTGTTTATGGAGTAGTCCATATGTGTTTATAAAGTAGTCCTTTTTGTTTATTAAGTAGTCTAATTGTGCTTATGAAGTAGTCCATTTGCGTTTAAAAACTGATGGATATTTTATTATGGTGATATTTTGATAAGAGAAGGAGTTGAAACAAAAAGTAGGTTAATGTATTTTTCGAAGATCCATCGAGTGGTGTAGTGTAAAATGTTGGTAATGGCATGTTGCTAAGGGGGGCTTATTTTAATTGATGTTTTGATATTTGTTTGTTTTGATTAATTTAGCAGTAATAAGCGCTCGTAAACAAGAAAATACCCCCTCATAGTTATTGAAAGCTTTGGTGCTTCTAGATAGTATCCGTAAATGGTGACATTGACAGGTTATCTGGTTATCTACCACATTAAAATGTTGGTGCGCATATGATGAATTTCATTCACACAAATCACTAGGCAAAGGAAGTCTTTATTTTAAGCAAAAGCAGCACTAAACTTCCTTATATGTTCCAACGCAAAGCGGCTAATGAGGTTTTGTTTATTGGCATTCCAAATAACAACCTCTGCCTAAAACTTTGGCGACATTTTGATGGTATTTGTTGCGTCGAGAGCATAAAATATCTTAACGTCTTGAAAACTTAAGGTGTTGCAATTGGTGTTGCTCGTTTTAATACGTCTTTGCGTTATTTTTATTGTAGCTGTTGCGAGCTACGAAGAAGAAGCAAAAATGATGCATGCTAGTCAGTATGACGTCATGATTAGCTACAGAAGCTGGGATGCTCGATTTATAGATTTGCTTCAGGCATTTTTGGAATCTAAAGGTTACAGTGTATGGCGAGACAGAAGGATGGAAGTTGGTGTCAATTGGAGTGAAGATATTACAAGAGCAGTGAGAAGATCAAGTATGCTGGTTCCTTTTTATTTTTCTTTAAAATAGTATTTGACAACCCTTAAAGCGTCCGAAGAAGAGACTTAGCTTTCTGTAAGCTATTGAGGATCGGGGAAAGTAGTATTTTTAGTTTGTAAGACCCTTGTTGGTGAGATTCCCGTCGGTGACATTCCTTCTGGTAATTTTTTTTTAATCTTCTATCAATGAGATTCCTATTGATGAGATTCCTGTCAATGAGATTCCTATCGATATGATTCCTATTGATGAGATTCCTATCGATGAGATTCCTATAGGTGAGATTCCTTATCAAATCATTGAAAATAAATATCCTGCACACATGTACGTTTGTTTTAAGTATCCAATATACTTAGGATCCTTAAGTAATATCTCTTCCATAGAAAAGGATCCGTGGGAAAGGTAGGGTTAACAGTCACTGCTCTTGAACATATCTTTGCTATAGACAGTATACCTGATCACAATCACGACACCTGACACCAAGTCTAACCTTGCTTCCTGCATTCCCTAGGAAATGATGACGTCTCGTCGAGACTCAAACCATACTGTGACTCTGTCTGTAACTCTGAATTGATTTGTTTTGTAAGTACTGGGATAATAGTTGCCCTTTAATAAAAAAATTTTTAACAAATTTCGAATATTACCACTGCAATGGGGAAAGAAGAGTTCACAGAGAATAAGATAAAAACCGACAGTCGAAAATTTTTCAATTGAGGTTCTTCTATAAACTGAAGTTTAAGCCTGTGTCTTGTTTGAGGATTCTTGTTCTTGTTCTTGTTCTTGTTCTTGTTCTTGTTCTTGTTCTTGTTCTTGTTCTTGTTCTTGTTCTTGTTCTAACCTCAAAAACCAAAACTCGTGATCCAATATTCTATATTTTCTAAAGTTGTCAGGTGGCAATGGATTTTTCAGATTATAATATCCATGGATTGTTCCCCATGCTGATAACAATGCACAAAGGATGTAAAACAGGCTATGCAAAATCTGCCTAGTTAATTAAAACCAAGATATACGGATTTTAAAATAGTGTGGAATAAATATTAAATTAAAGCGACCGAAATACGTTTTAAGAAATAGCTGGTGTAAGATTCAATAGAAAAATGTGCGTTTGAAAAAACAATCAAAATGCAGGGAAACTACGGGTGGCAATTTTCCGGGGGGCAATTTTCTTAGGGGTAATTCTCCAGGAGGCAATTCACCGGGGGCAATCTTCCGGGGGGGATTATACCGGGGGCAATTCTCGGGGGGCGCAATATTCCTGGAGGTAATTAGATGGGGGGCAAGGACATGGAAGAGGAGGTATTCTTCCAAATTAATGTCTTTTTAAATGATCGGGTTAGATTAAGGTCTTACAACTTAAGTGATGTTGAAATCGAGTGATCTATCATCTTTTGGCCAATCAAAAAACATGTGAGGAAACAAACAACAAATCTTGATAACAATATAGCATGTAAATAAAATAGGTGCTTTTCCTGTGTCTGCGGGTCAGATACCCCTTTCTTTACAGTAACATCATTGCTATTACTCAGGGCCTATGTTTCAGGGGAAGTCCCGACATCTTATCATCTCACTGTGACGACTGTATATTATGTGTAATAAACATTTACTGTGGGTCAACTATACTCCAAAAAAGTCACTTCCATGGCTGATTTTCTTTATCAGCCAATCCCAGTGCAACATCTAGTGACTATTCCCAATTTGTATACACAGATCTTTGTAGCTTAACAACAGATGCTTTTGCCTTATTGTTCTATCAATAGACCACGTATCAAAAGAGAAAAGGAAGTAAAGCATTTCTTAAGGCTGAATTATAGACCTATTAGGTTTACAAATAAACTTCAAATAACACTTTTGAATATTTCACTGGCACCTTTAACCTGGATGAAAAGAAAATACGTTACAGCCTTCTGTTTTCTTATGTACCCATTGCATTTAAAAGTGAAAGTTATGCTAAGAAAGGTTTGACACTCATAGTTATGACTGCCTACTTACAGTTTTGGATTTTGTCTGGTACCCACTTGTTTAGTAGATAAATCTGGAAGTATTGGGAAAATTCAGTACAGCAAAACTCATGGATTTCGCTCGTACCACTTATGACACAATAAATAAAGCAGAGGAGATCGCTACAGTCGGTGTTTGTGACAATACCCCAAAAGCCTCCATTAGTTTAATGTGAATGTCATAGAATAGTAGGCTGAGTGAGTCACATTATAAAGATCTTGCTAAGGGTGCTCATGTCAGGGAGTGGAAAGCCAACTGGAAAGAATATTTCTGAAGAACAGTTTGGCTTCATGGAGGGAAAAGGAAACAGGAGCTCTTTGCATAAGAATGCTAATCGAGAAAAGTGTTGAAGTATTGAAGGACCCCTGAAGGCTCGGCACAGAAAATTTATATCCTCGAACAACTAGTAGCGAGTGTGAAAGATATCATAGTTATAAGAAATATATTCTGAAATCGTAAGGCGGTGATCATGATTACAAAAATAAGCTAAACGACTGAGAGTCTATAAAAAGGGAGTATAACAAGGATGTGTGCATACACCAGACTTGTTTTCTTTGTACAGTGAGAAGGTCATGGAGAATGCTTATCATATGGAAGCTGTTAAAATTGAAAGACAGAATCTAAATAAATAAGAAGATTTGCTGATGACACAGAGCTTATGGCAGACTCAACAGAAAAAGTACGAGCCATTTTAGACAGAGTAGTGGAAAAAAGTGACTTGAAAAATGCTACTTTGAAGGGGATTGACACGTTCGATTTCCATATCAAGTCCATATTTTGGATTGCAGTCCATGCTTTTCCTATTTGCACAGAGATGTCTTTTTCACGTGAATTTATCCAAGAGCCTAGGTAATACATACATACATACATACATACATACATACATACATACATACATACATACATACATACATACATACATACATTGGCAAAGCATCTTCATGTATGCAGTTGGTATGGTCATGTTCAAAGCAAGAAATTTGTGTGGCCAGAGTGTCAGGGGTATGAGGAAGAGGATCATAATCATAACAAACTATAATGATTATGTTAAGTGCTGCTACTGATCGTCTCACAAGAGAGTACATCAACTATTATGCTGCCACATTTCAATGGATATCAATGGCAATGTTCCCATTAAACCAATGTACTCTTACATAAGTATACTGTTATTGCTCAATTTTCAGTTTAATGAAATTTCCTGTTTACGCTGCTAAAATTATTATGGGCCATGAATACTTTATAGGTTCGTCAGCAAGTTAAGCGCTGGGAAAATAATTACCTTTTATTCAGGGCCCCAACCTCATCGTGCAGTCTCTCTTATGTCTTACAAAACACATTGGGTCCGTGTCTTCGACTCTCCTACTTGGTGGATCTGCATTTACTACCACATAACAAAGGTGTGCCTATAGAGTTCGGCCACAAACCTGACCTGTGTAGGTCTGGTTATTCGTTTGAGGTAACTGCAGTTCCTCCTTCAGTATCAAAACATATCAGTTGCTAAGCTATAAGGCGTCACCGGCCAGCCTTCAGGGTTACAAAAAAGGATACAGGTCACCGAAACTCGGACTTCTAATGTTCCGTTTAGCCAAAATTGATTATCACTGCATCAGTTTCCTTGTGTGATTAAAATTTCCTAAGACAGCTCTTGCATTTAATAACATAGGTCTACATTACAATTTTGATTGAGTCTCAGTGACACTCGTGCGCAACAACAACCGGGTCCGCCCAAGCAGACTTCATGCCGTTCGACCGGGCGTTCGAGTTGCTGTCGTTTAGGTGATGAGCATTTCCCATAAACGAAAAACAACAATGATGTAAACTTTGAAGGGAAGGATATCAAAACAAGTTTACTTTCATTGTTAACGATCACCTATAAGGTGGGTTACCTTAATGCGTCAAATAATAAAGTAGAAGTGTCGAATCTGCACACATATTATAATGGGTGGCCCAATGCAAGAAGTAGGATGGACCAGTCACCGCAACGAAACTTATGGAATTATGTAGAACTTTCCACCTCTATATGCTTGTTAGTGGCTAGATTCAACTTTCTCTAGGTATTTCAAACGTACCGCACAATTTGGTAACATATGCTCTACACAATCTCTTCATGCAAGTTAATATGATGTGAGAACACAAAATCTGTAAACTCACCTTATATTTGTCGAAGCCGGCCAGCTGCTCTTCCGTGAGATAGTTTATTTTTAAAGCGTGATATATCATCGCCATTTTCGACCTTACTTCTTGCCGATAGTGCTATGCCCTTCCGATAGTTGTAAGTTCCAAAAGTTGGGCACTCAAATGAGGCATGAATGTTCTTGACACGCTTCAACAGACTGAACAAGCATTACAAGGAGGTGTGTGAGATTGTTTCGCAACATAATCGACTGGCAGTCACATCATTGAGTCAAAGTCCTCCTGTTACCTGTATAATGACTGTAAACAAAGGATGTTTTGCATTGATGAGTATGTTGAAATCGAAGTAGCATCAAAGCCCCAGTTCCAACATGTGGCTAGTCTGGTCGGTGGGATAAGTCGACACTTACACGTTATCGCTTGCAATCGAAAAGCATTTCAGAAGAGTGGTATCTTCTATTAGCGGGGTCTCCACAAGGGAATCACAAACCAGTTTGTACTCCAGGCCCCAAGCCCCCAGTCAAAGCAGGTCGGTTGCGTCATATCACGGCCAGGGGGGCTCAAACTCCTCAGAATTGGGGGCTATTATTCGATATTTCCCTTCCCTTCAATAATTAACATGCTAAAGATTATAAAAATTATATGATAAAATGAGGGAATTAAAACCGAAAAATTCGAAATAAAAGCAATGAATTTTATACATTTTTATGGCGAAGGCTTCAATGTTGGGGCGCTTGTATCATCTATTAAGCATTGAGAATGGAAGTAAGGCATGCGTTTGTCAAATTAAACGCTAAGATTTTAACATCCACATCAACCTAATTGTTCCAGTTGGAAAACGAGTGGCACAATTCAGCAAAAAGAAAATGCGCTGAGAAAGATTAATGGTGATTTAGGGTGGTGATGTTCTGCTGTGAAATATATATGATATCTACAAAGTGTATCTTTTAGAGAAAAAAGTAAATAAGCTTGAAATATGTTTCTGGAGCAAACATGGTTTCGTCAACGAGCCTTCCCTATTCTACGCCATACGGAAAGTCTCTAAAAGCAATCAGCCGAAAAGAGCCTTTCAGCTGCTGCTACAAAACAGATGAAGAGGAAACCATGACATCCAATGCTTGCTTCCTCAACAGATCAACAGATGTGTACTGTATGGGTAGATGAAACTGTTAATATTTGTGACCTATATCGGAGAGAGGTTATCAAATTTCAACTGAAGTGGACAGATAGCTGTACACAAACCACGTCCTTCTCCTTCATTTTTGAAACTCGTAACAATCACATATTCTGTCAGAAGACAAATAACGCAGTACGAAAGCAAAGTAATCATTACAGACCCCTTTGTATATAAAAAGGAGTTAAAGAAGTTTTCACTATAGGGCTGTAAAAGCGAGGAATAGCCTGAGAGGAGGGGTGACGGTATTATTTTTAAAATAGTTCGGACATTCTTCTTCTTTTTGATTCGGCTCCTCCCTTTCAGGGGTCGCCACAGCGGATCCTTTGTCTCCACAACAGTCTGTTGTTTGCTTCTTCCTCGGTATTCCCATCTCCAGCATCCTCCTTCCAATATATCCCTCATCCCTCCTCTGCACATGGCAAAACCACCTCAATCTCGCCTCTCTCACTTTATCACCCAACCGTCTTACCCGGGCTGTTCCTCTGATATAGTTGTTTCTAATCCTGTCCATCCCCGTCACTCCTAGGGAAAATCTCAGCATTTTCAGTTCTGCCACCTATAGCTCTGCTGCCTGTCTTTTTGTCATTGCCACTGCCTCCAATCCATACATCATAGCTGGTCTCACCACTGTCTTATACACTTTACCCTTCATTTTTGCTGATATCCTCCTGTCAAAGATTACTCCTGTCACCTTTCTCCAACCATTCCAACCAGCCTGCACTCTCCTTTTTACCTCCCTACAGCACTCTCCATTACTCTGGATTGTTGACCCTAAATGCTTGAATTCATCCACCTTTTTTATCACTACCTCTTGCATATGCACTGGCCCCTCATCTTCCGTCTCATTCAAGCACATATACTCGGTTTTAAAAATAGTTTTTAGACATTATCGGTTGTAGGTATATAGTAAAGTTACCCAATTGCATTTATACAATAGAGATTATGCTCTGTCAGCTTATATTGAAAGCCCTAAAGGGAATACTCAGTTATTCTAAATAGATGAAATGCATAATTTTTTAATTTTTAATACATTTGATTGCATTTTATGGTATTCTAAGGAGGTGAGTTAGCTCAGTCAGTAGACAGCTGGTCTAGCAAGCTAAAGGTTGGTGGTTCGAGCCTATGCTCTGCCTTTTATCAGAAAACATCTGCTGCAAACCCAGCAGGAAAACGGGTACCTGGCATTAGCTGGGGAAGGTTAAAAGGCGGCGAGGAAAGGAACTGGTCACCCTACCTCACAACGTCGTGGCCCAGAACGTGTGATTCTCTACCACATCACATCCCCAAAGTTCTGAATAGAGTGCGGGACTACCTTTACCTTTAAGGAAATTTTTTTAAGCTTGAGACTTACCTATTAGCCCCAGCTCCAAATAATCCACTGCTGCCAACCATATAGAGTTAAATACAAATATATAATATTTTGTTAAAAACCATCAAATTACCGGTATATTATAGGAAAGGGACAAGGGATAATCATCCCACTTTTTCCTCATCTGTAGAAATTTAGCGACCGGCTGCATGTTTGAATTACGTCAAGGCCACCAATTCCATCGGTTATTAATTTCTTTACTTTTTTGTCTTCTTAGGACAGTCTCTTGACGAAAATCATTGTTGAGTCATTCAAGTTCTGTGCACTCACTTTCCCTGTTGACGGCTCTGAGGATGGCAAAATACATTATGTTAAGGAAAATTAGCCATGCAAAAAAGGTGTGCAACTCCTTAAGGAGAAAAATCAGCACTCTGAACGAGCTTTTTCTTGGGAATCCATTTGTAACGACAGAAACAGAAGACAATGATGTGTGCTTTTGAACATTTATGTATTGACAATGATTCGGACTCAGATTTCGAGGTCTGTTAAATTTCCACTGAATGCATGCAAACAGTTTTTCGTTTTGGCTGCAATTCAGTGATGAAAAAGGTGTTGGTGTAAACTATAAATGTAATGATGAAAAGTACGTACTTTTGTAGTAATTTTTGAAACTCTACATGCTCTTTTTCGCAACTTTGTTCTGGAAATTAAAGACCCCCTCTAATTATAGACGCCCCTTTTGGTGCCCTCAATTAATTATAGACAGGTCTATAATCAGAGGAAATACGGTAATCACTTTATTGACTGCTCAAGTTTTACAATGTCCATTTTAATGGACCTAAACTCATTTGCAACATCTTCCTTAAATTTTTAACATTTTTCTGCCAAAAATTTATCATGCTTGGCTCCTCTTTTCCTTTTTTGTTTTCTGTTCACTAGCAAGCATTTTTGCCAGTTTTGCCTGCAAATATTACTGTGTAGTGAAAAAAGTTTTGGTTGGCAAACAATAGTATTTTAATAATAATATCTACTTTCAGAACTCTCCCGTTAGATAAACATGCATCATACACTTCATATTGTGCTATTAGAGCATTTTCTCTCAAATTTGCCACCAAAACATCTCCATTAACAGAGAACCGACTTTCGATACCAGCATTTCCATGTAAAAAATTCAAGACTAATTGTAATATGCTCTAATGTTTATGAAGCTCATCTCTTGAACCAATCAACAGGTAATAACTACACAAAAAGGCAGTTTAAATTCCCTGATTTCCCTTATTTCCACATTGGCTGTGAACCCAGGGTGATAAAGGACAACATTTAATATATTTCAACCACTATAGAAGAGGTGCTTATTTTCTGGAGATGTTTCAAGGACAGGGATATCAAGTCAATGCATAGTATGGATAAAAAAAAATTGTGTAATTTATGGATAAATACATGCATATCTACAAGAGAGAATTCATACAGATGTCATCCATGTGTGGGGACATGATTCTTGAATGCATCACTTTGTTACAGAAAAGAGGAGGGAGTCTGCAAACTGTTAAATTGACATAAAGATGTCAACCATCACTGATATGTTTGTCTACCAACATCTTTATTGGTCATTGCCCAACACTGGCACACATTGCCGATGTGTTTCAAATACTGGCATTAAATCATAGCTTGAGGTATCTTACAGCCATTAAGTCATAGTTATGCCACAGCATCAGTGTTTTTAAGCAATGACATTTGGAACTATATCTTTAAGCCTGCATTAATTTTGCCAATTAATATTATGCCAAGATGTAATAGACATTCTTACCGATAGTGCCTTCCTTGATAAGTTCTAGGATCTTTAAAAAACGTTGGCGGTATCGAAGAATGTGTCCTACAAAAAGAATGGTGTCATTTTCTTTGCAAGCCTTAACTATTTCCTCACAATCTTCCAGGGTTGGTGCCATGGGTTTTTCAAGAAGAATTTGGTATCCTAGTTTTGCAAAAGCAATTGCTGGATCCTTGTGAAGATGATCCAATGTTGTGATGATGACAGCATCAGCAAACTTCTCTTTTTCTGCAACCTTGAAAGAGAATTCTGTGGATCAATGAAAGTGGCTTAACCTGTACCACATGGTATAATATTGTTATAGTTTAAGGTCTAATCATTTTGGGCACCATTTGTGTCTGTATACGCATGTGTGTGTGTGTGGGGGGGGGGGGGGGGCGGGGGCACAACCTGTGTGGGTGTATGGGGGAAGGTGTATGAACAAATTTATACACATATTTACCCGCACAGTTCACTAGCT
>JAAAKM020073195.1:2617766-2750641 GCA_010016025.2 Alatinidae sp. Z8VKAUB7J3 | reverse complement strand
GATTCGGTATCACAGAGAAACCTTAGCAACCTGTTAAGCAACTTTAGCCCTGACCATGTATCATACCCTTAGCAACCCTTAGCCCTGACAGTTAGTTAGCAACTTCTTTTCGCAGAACAAAATTGCAAATCTTCGTAGAAATAAAGACAGAATATTTTTTGTCCGATTTGAAACAAACAAATAACGAACTATTTAAATGTCTTTATAAAAGTGTGATTTATTTTCTGAAACCATTGCATTACTTCACATAGGAAACTCGCACTAGGAATGCTTTGCGTAAGGTTTCCTTATTTCTTTAGTTTTGGCAATGTGTGGGCGTGTGTGAAAAGTTTCGGTGATTTTTTGATTCGGTATCACAGAGAAACCTTAGCAACCTGTTAAGCAACTTTAGCCCTGACCATGTATCATACCCTTAGCAACCTTAGCCCTGACACTAAAAATCGAGTTGCTTATGTAAAAATAATGTGTAATGTTTGATGTACATTTTTGTAAGTTGACCTTAATTTGATGTGCGTTAATTTTATTGAGAGCTAATTTTATCAAGAATTCGTTTCGTGCATCCTTATCTTATGTCTTAGAACACCCTTTCTCTTCACTCTCTATTAAAAAACATTAAAAGAAAACGACAATTTCGCGATAATGTCATTAATATGTAACTTTAGACGTGCACATACGCGACTAAACTAGACACGGTCGTTAGTCCATAACGACCCTGGTTACGCTGTGGAAACAGTGTTTTCTAGTTGCCGCTGTAAGAATGTCTATAGTATTGGAGGTATCACGCAAGATATGTTCAAGATTTTTGATAAATCAAATGAAGTTACAAGTATATTTGGTCGAAGGAGTCCTTTTTAGGTTGTAAGCCTATATCTGTTTAAATACTTTCAGCGCCCCGTAGAAAACACAGTGCCCCGCATCTCGTTGCCACCGCGTAACCAAGGCCGTCCAGGTCTGCAGTTTACTGGCGTATAGCGCTAATTTTCTTTTGCGTTAGTTTTCTTCGAATAGAAACCCTTGCGTGTTCTTTTCCTATTATTCCTAGGGTATATATCGTACATAACTAGATTACAATGTGAGCCTTTTACTGAGGGCTGTATGTGGATTATGAACTACAGAAACAATAGAGACTATCCTGACACCATTACCAAAAGGCACCGCCCCGGCCCCCCCCCCCCCCCCCCCACAAAAAAAAAAAAAAAATGGTTCAGTACAACTCAAATGCTTAAATTTTACTATTGACAAGATCATTGAAAGAACCTTCTCGATATTTCAGTACGAAGTTTCCCTCTCCGTCACTTGTTTGATTATCATACCTCATTGATGGCCTAATTCAGGATACATGGAGGTTCTTCCTGGGTCAGATGGTGCTATAGCTATTTGCTACTTTATTGAATTTGTACGTCTAAACTGCCAGTTCAACTGGAATCTTTTGACTCTAACGGTTTATACGTTTGACTAAGTGGACTAGCTCTCCGTCTGTCGGGAGCACGATAGAACATTTTCACGAGCATTTCATCGAGTAGGTGCACCAGGGAGTCCAGAAGATTGAAGTTTCCTGCGATTGCTGTTCATTGCAGCATCTGCTGTTTTGATTGGTAGATCATATTCGAGAAGTTAGGATGCCCTACACTCGAAAGGACAACCAGACTGCGATCGGACATTAAGTCCAAGTCTGAAACCAGTTTAGCTAATTTTCAGTAGTAACCTAAAGAAGTCTGTTAGACTAAACGTTGTCAATGAAGTTTACACATTTGGCGTTTTACTTATAATAACTTGTCGGTGGACTATTCACCTTTCATTCATCGGACATTAACTTGCACTATTTATTGACTTCATGTTGTACTCATTTCCAGGCAGCAAAGGTTTTCAGTGGCATTACGAAACTAACAAGTTGCGTCTAAATGGTGCAAAAGTCGCCACCTGGTGACCTCCATTACTGTATCGTTGGTTTAGTTTCCAATTCTTAGATTTAATCTTTTATTCTATTTAGAGTTAAAATGCATTTCCACTCAAGCTCATGTGGTTCTCTACTTTTTGTGAAGGTTGTCAGTGTTGTGAAGGAACAGATCGTGAGGATGCTTAATGACAAGCCGGACACTATCGAAAAGTTTAAGGTCAGTTGCTTCCCACAGTTCTGTTTTCATATAATCTATGTATGGTCCATTTGTTCTAACGTGTGTTTTGTCAGTAACTGGAAGTAATATGCTTCAGGTGTGGTAACATTATCGAGAATGGTTTGAGGTAGCAGTGAATTGTATCTATGACTGCTATAGTATGTGTTAGAGATGGGCAGATGAAGTTTGAAACGGTTGAAATGGGTCTCTTCTAGAACTCAACGTGTTGTTAACTTTTTGTTTACGCAGCGCTCGCCTAGTTGTATATATATTCTTAACTCAATATTGACATGGTGCAAGAAGGTATCACAACGATGATTACTAGAAGTGGTTTTACTGTTATGACAACTTTGCAATGTATCTGAGCTCGTGAGTTCGCTGCGCACTTGACTTGCGCCTTTCTGAGACCACCTGCAATGCAGCATCGGAGATGTACTTCTAAGAGATTACTAACATTGTGATTATGTATGTAAATTATATACTATCTTGATAGCTTTCACATCTTCTAGTCACAAAATGCTAAACCACAGCATCTGTTTTGTTTACTGTTGTAGGCCAAAGTGTTTAGTTTGAGTTACCAACAAATTATGAAAGTGATGCAGCAAGAATTTCAAGAAAGAAACATTTTGGATCTCAAGTCAACGCCCGTGAGGTAAAAGGATAGAGTTGCCTTTTTTATCTGAGACTAACACTCCATTAGTCCAGTGGATTAATAAAGTCGACAGAACTCCAAGTAATATTTAAACATAAAAATTATTTCTCAGAAATCCCTGTTATTTCTGGGTTTCAAGTTGTACAGTTTTGCATCTAATGTGGTAGCTATTGAGTAACTAGTGATTAGTCTTGAATTAGTGAGTGCTGCCAGATAACGTTACTTTTTGTGATATGGAGGTAAAGGATTCTGTCCTTTTTATGGCGTTGCCGTTGTACCCCTTTTCAAACAATTATCCGAAAGTAGGAGGAAATGTCAACGTCAACGACTCACTTATTTCGTACTCGCTTACATTTTAAACTCATTTACGGGGACTTAAGGCCGGTTTCCACTTCCTCGATCACCCCTCGATTCGATCGACATCGACCGCTTTGGACATGCGCACTTTCAAATGTAAACATGGCTACTTTCGTGTTACCTGGAAAATGTACTTTAGTTGATCTCGAAGTTTTATATCTTATCTTGTGAAAAGGAGCAAAGGTAATAGGAATTTCTTCGAAAGGACAGCGTTAGAAGTTTTCAAACGTCGAACATTAAACCTCGAAATAATGTGAAGGAAACGCACTCTCTCTTTCAATTTCGTCCTAGACAAGAACGTCAGATGCCCATCAGCCTATTTTGAATAAAGCAGAGTTGTTGTATCATTGATGTCCATTATAACCGGCAGCAGCTGCAGAAAAACTATAAAATGCTTATATCTCCTACAAGGCAAATGATTTTTTGTAGCATTTTTCATGTCTTCCTTGCTCTCAGACAAGAATTTTTCTAAATATTTATCAGACCAACAAGGTTTTACTATGGTGTGAAAATATGGCTTTGCAAAGGGCACGATGTGCTGTAAGTGTTGCAGTAGGGTAAATACCAACCTATGACTTTTCAAACAGGCGAGGATGAATGTTGTTAAAGAATGAAATGCCTATAAGAAGTGTGGTTTTATAGTACATACAACACTGAGAAGATGTAGGTAAAGGTTATCAAGGAAGACGCTCTCTTTCTTACAATTTCGTCCTAGACAAGAACGTGTGATGTCAAACCAAATGCTTTAGGTAGGTCAGATGCCCATCAGCATATGTTGAATAAAGCATACATTACTTTATCGTTGCTGTCCAGGATGCCTTGCAGCAGCTGCAGAAAAAAGCCTATTAATATCTCACCACTCCTACGAGGCAAGTGATTTTTGTACCATTTTTGATATTCTTCCTTGCTCGCAAACAAGACGTTATCTAAATATTTATTAGACCAATACTTATGACGTTTTACCATTGTGTGAACATGTGATCTTATTTCAAAACTTCGTCACAACACCGAGATATTAAAAAAGCTAAACAGATTTACTGTTCTTGAAGGTGCTTGCATCCAGTATTGTTACAAGAGCTGTTATGAAAACTATGAAGGCATTCGTGTTACACACAACACTTTCTTGTGAATCTTTGTTGTATTTCCCTCAGTTATGCCATTACACCATGCATCAGTATACAAGTCGTGTTTCTCCAGTTCTTTCATGTTTTTTGCGCATTTTTAACAAGGTACGGGTTATTACTGAAAGGAAAGCAAAATCTTCGTTACGTGATATAAACGACATTTTGAACACAGCCTCCGATAGTGTTCTTGTACAGCGCTTTGCTCGTAAGCTTGAACAGAAATTTATAACATACCTTACTGTTTAGGGAAGAAATAATTCTTGAAATTGTTACTCGAGTATACCTATCAAAAGATGTTTTTCTTAACTTATTCATGCATTTGCAACGCAACTTCCTGTATTGTTGAAAGTAACGAGACAATACTTTACAGCTCATAAAATGCAAGAGCATAAAGGCTGAGCTACCAAGAACCATTAGCTTTCTGTTGGTGCATAGCTAAGTAGTCAGCGAGAAACGGCGTGACAAGAAGCTACTAGCTACCACCGTTTTACAAATTTACGCTAAATATGCGCGAGTATAAATTGCCAGTTCGAATTTACACAGAAAAACACGTTCGATCAAATGCTGATATTATATTTTCTCAAAAACAAATAAGATTTTCAAAGATTATTTAACTTCACATGATCTGATCCTCCATATTCTGTCCCTAAAAATAAAATTACAGTAAATTAAATTTTGAAATAGGAACCCACAAAATACCAGAAGATTAATGAAGATCACTAATTGAGTATTGTTATAATGAGTAAATAGAAGGGAGGATTGTTGAAAAAGACGAAATGCGAGAGAATGGGAAGACCTGGACGTAAACGGACAAGTGTTGAAGCATAAACGTCAAAAGCTACTAATAGAAATTAATGGCGACGCGAAATCACAGAACCTACTAATGTAAATGCAACCCAATTAAATGCAAGTAACAAGCTACAAAACTTACTTGTGATAATAATTGTAGTTGGTCATGATCCCTTGGAAGTACGTCTCACAATTAATCTTTTAAACACCGACATTTCAAATTTGATCAAACCTTCTATCGTTCAATGGGCTTTGGACAGATAGACGGGCCGAATGGCAGTCCTTCTTTAGCCAAGTCACATGAAATGTTTCAAATATCTATTGTCCTTGAAAAGAACACTAGAGGAACAGAAAGTATGTAAACACCGTAGACAGAACCCGTGACCCACCCTCTCGCGGCGTGCGCTCTACCAACTGAGCTAGATGACTTTCGATGTTAACATACTCTATTTCCCTAGTCGCCACATTAGCTCCCAATCATTCATCGGTAGACATCGATATCCAACTCAACGCCATTGGAGACCAGCCTCTCTGCGCCATTTGACTTGGCAAAAGAGGGACTGCCATCCGACCCGTCTGTCCATCCAAAGCCTATTGAAGGTTAACATTTCATATCCTTTCCTCTCGAAGATATAAAAGAAGAAAAGATGCAGAGGAGTGCTGATTGACAATATAGGTGATATATAGCGGCCCACAGACGCTCAATGAAAATTGACAATCATGAGGACAAACTTTTATTGATGAAATTTCCAGTCCCTCACACACGATTCAATTTTATTGACCATACTTGCTCATTTCACTGGTGCCCTTCGTCGTGTGCGGAAGAGCTATCCTCGGAACTTCAAAGGAAAGACTAAAATATCGATCACATGCTGCAAAATACAGACATCCTTTCATAAATCGAAATTCTATTAACACCTCCATGGTGCGAACAATTCAAAATTATCAACGGACCGTCAATAAATATCTACGGATTTTGATTTCGTCAAGATACGGTTCAATGCTTCAATCATCGCCCACAGACGATCGATAATGTTATCAATTCACACCTTCATCAGTACTACTCAGGATTATTGCACGTCTGTGGGCCGCTTAAAGTGTCTTGCATCATCATCTTCCTTTCTATGTATTGCTAAGTCCATCAAGATTGCCATCGACTTGGAATTTCAATCAGATATTCGTGTAGTCTTCATATAGGCGACATATTTCAATGACCGCACATAAGCCCTCCATGCTAATGGAACAAGCTGTAATTCATCAAATTGTACTTATCTGGGAACACATATTCCCTTATTTCAGAGTCTAACTTAAAAAAGCTTGAAAAGCTTGTTCTGCAGTCAATTTTGGAAACTTTGATTCTTATGGTTGGAAGAAATGATGCTCGTGTTCACACAGTCAAATGTAACCTTGAGAACGTTCTTTGATACAACCTTAAGGCATCAAACATTCTAACACTTGGAAACATGTACGGCAACAGCAGCATATTCATCCTCCTTGCCATATATCCAATGGCGTGACAACGAGAGCACTAAGGAGGCATGCACCCCCACCCCCCTTTTAATCTTGAAATTCATCTGAACCACTAATAACAATAATTAATAAAAAGCGACTTATTAGAACAGCACTGAGCTAAAAAAATGGTTTTAGGATTTTAAGAATATCGAAAAAGGGTGTGGTTTATGAACAAGTTTGAAATAGCTTGTCACGCTCCTGAGTGAATCTTTAAACCTGGGCAAATATATGCGTTTGTTGGGAAAAGGTTATGCTTCGCCAGGAAAAGGTGAACGGCCTTTTGGAAGCTCGTGGACTAACAATGACATTGGCGTCGATCATTGATGAAAATTGCGGGAGATAGATCGCAAGTCCTGGTATATTATGTGACGTAGTTGTATCTTAGCTAGTTTTGGCATTCTCTGTGCCCTGTGGCATATTCCAAAGAGATTCAGCACTTTTTTGTTATGCGAACATACTGACTTAGGATGCAGAAGCTTGCTTAGAGAATCAAAATGCTCTGATTCTATCAAATATCCAATATTTTAGAGCAAATTCCTAGAAAGCAATTAAGAAGAGAGGGTGACTCTTTGGATTGCATAATCACAGAACCAGAACGAGGTTTAAACTTAAATGTCCACTATTGGTGTAAAAGTCCCACATCTAATGATAATATCAACTATAACAGTGTGCAGTTTACTTACTGGCACGCATTAAATAAAAATTCATTATACGAATTCCCAGTATATTTTAGGAAAAGTCACCAAATTTCGCGTCAATCGGGCCGGGCTTTAAAAAGTTATGAGCTGAAATGTATTGCCGCGGGCCTACTAGCCCCCTCCCCCCCCGTAAGATAGGGTTAATCGACTCCATTCGATTATTCGCTGCAAACACAACGTAGTGTGAGTACCGTTCTCAATTAAACTCTTATTTGTTATAGACCTTCCTTCATCTATTGCCTTCATCTATTATCCTTGTTGCAACCAAAAGTGACCCAAATCTAACATTATGAAAATAATTTAGAAATCTAGCAGAGTCGCCAAATTTTGACTTGAGTTTAAAACAGAGTGCTTGCAATTACCGGACAAACAGATGTCGAAGTGCAGGTACATGAACTTTCAACTAAAAAAGGGGATAAATCTTAAAGGGGATAAACAGGGCTATTTTCTTTCTTCGTAAGTAGTGCTTTACCATTTTTTCATGTAATTTTAAAACCTAGTTTAAAGCATATGTCGCTCATTAAATCCAATGCTATCTAAGAGCTGATGTAACAAAGTTGACAAGGAGTTGTCTTGGAAACGAGCGAGGACGAGTATCGACTTTCAGACTCTGTGAGATGAGAAAAATTGTATTCATATATCGACACATAGTAACAATAGGTTGGTTTGCTGTGAGTCTTCATATAAGTTGTGATGTAGATACTTATAGGGTTCCCACGACTATTGTAAAAACCATGATTATATTTTGACTCAAAGACGGATATGAGGCTGTATTCAGTATCATGCTTTTTGTCAAGAAGTCCGCCAGGTTTCTACCAGAATTCATCACTGCAGACTTCTGTATAAAACTGAGAGAAAAAAATTAAAATATCTACATCGATTTCAAACTACCTGAAGTAAAAGATCCAGACTAGTAGAAGTTCTAGAGACGTACAAAAGAGACGTGAAGGATTCGGAGGGCATCGTCGAATGCTTTTCATAGAGAGTACAGTTTAAACAGTGGTGGTACTATACCTTAGCATTCTCATGGTGGCTTCTTTAACTTAGATGTAGCAACTTAACACTAGCGTAATTCCTCTAGGCCGTTGTATTAAATGTAGAAAGTCATTGTCTTCCTACGGATACAGTTAGCGAGAGGCCTTAGTCCAAGATCGTTTCTTTTTCTGATTCTTAATCTACGGATGTGTTATGAACACCCGCAACTAGACATTAGCTAACAGGAATTATCGTCTTCATTGATATACTCGTGAGATTTGCTTGTCAGTTGTATAAAGTCTTTCATACCGTATCATTAATTAGATGACGCACTCGGCAAAGTCCCGATCTGTACCTCGTGTAAACGTCAAGGAATGTCATCCTACTAACTATTTCGCATCGGGTTCTTAAAAAATGCAATCAAATACCATGTCATTGATGTGAAAATAATTGGCTTTTCCGATTATCTGTTGAAATTTGCCGTTAAAAACTTAATAGATTGCTATACAGTCGGTTTTTCATAAGTGACAAAACCGGAAAGAATCCTTAGGTCATAACGACCTTGATTACGTGCTGGCAACGACATGTTTAATACAGTGTTTTCTTAATACCACAGCAAAATGTCTATACTAATGGAGGTATCATGAGGTATCCAGAGTAATGGAGAGTGCAGTAGGGAGGTAAAAAGGAGAGTGCAGGTAGGTTGGAATGTTTGGAGAAGGGTGACAGGAGTGATCTGTGACAGGAGGATTTCAGCAAAAATGAAGGGTAAAGGGTATAAGGCAGTGGTGAGCTTAGCTATGGTGTATGATATATAGGATATAGGAGGCAGTGGTAATGGCAAAGAGACGGCAGGCAGAGCTAGAGGTGGCAGAGTTGAAAATGCTGAGATTTTCTTTAGGAGTGACGACGATGGACAGAATTAGAAAATGAGTATATCAGAGGAGCAGCCCGGGTAAGACCGTTGGGTGATAAGGTGAGAGAGGCGAGACTGAGATGGTTTGGCCATGTGCATAGGAGGGATGAGGGATATATTGGAAAATACCCATTTCAATTTGTTGGAGATGAAGCCTTTCCCCTTAAGCCATATTTGGCAAGCCCTTATGGTAGAAGAACCCTCAATTTAGAGCGGTGCATTTTCAATTATAGATTATCTGGGGCTCAAAGGGTTATTGAAAACACCTTTAGAATATTTGTTTCAAAGTGGAGGGTATTTCACCGGCCCATAAACCTGAAACCCTTAACAGTTACCATAGTAATTAAAGCAGCAAGCTGTCTCCACAACTATCCAATAAACTGTGATAGGAGCACAGGAATGCCTGTTTACATCATTTCAGACTCAGTTAATTCTGGAGATGTGTCTCATTAGGGCTGGAAGAGTGATGCATCTAACCTAGCAAATTTTACAGATATAAACAGTGGATTGGCTTCCAGTCACCTCAGTGAAAATGCAATACGGATTCGTGACTATTTGTGTAAATACTTTAGCTCATCTGCAGGAAGCATTTCCTGGAAACATGCTCAGCAAGGAAAAGTTTGAAAATAAATAAAGATTATTATAACCTTTAAAAGGTGACCTTAGTTCAGCTGTGTTCATTTTATTATTTATAAGTTCATGGAACATGATTGTATGATAAAAGCAAGTTCTATTAATCAAATCCTACTGTGTAGGGTACAATGTAAAGTCTAAAAAGGGGCAAAATGATTCAAGAAAACAATTTACTATACTACTTTGTGTTCCTAGTTAAAACGTAAAATGTAAAACATTTGAAATGTTACTACTTCAGATTTACTTTTTAGCCTTGTCAGAAGTAGGTAAAAGAAATTGTAGTACTATATAGAAAATACAAAAATCTATGTTGTTGGTATATGCAGTGTAGAATAGCAAACTGTTAAAATTTAGAAATTTGGAAGAGGGTTTTTTTTAACATTTATGTACCAACTGACAGAATATTTAGTTTTCAAAAAGACTAGGACAAATGATACCAAATTTAATACAAAGAAGAATTAAAAACCATAAGAAAGAATCACATTTGGCTAATAATGTTATAATTATTTTATTCTTGGTCTAAATTTTTCATCTCCTCTTCAAAAAGTATGTCATTTATTATTTTTCAATTATGATCTGTGCTTGTTATTGAACTTTTTCAATTTTGCTGTAACAAATTGGCCAAAGAAAGTGCCCTGTCTCTCTTCTCCTCACTTCCCTTTAAAAGAGTCTCTGCCCTTTCCATGGTCTGCGAAGCAGCTGAGGCAGCACCAATTTGAGGCATAGCTTTATTTGTCATCTCAGGCCTTTGCTCATAAATAGATGAAGTCTCATCATTAATCTTTCTTTTTTGTCCTTGATTACTGTTCACATCCGTTATTGGGGTTAAGGGTTAGTATTAATTGGCCTTTTTTTGCTTTTCAATACTTTTTGGTGTTTTTTTATTGGGTATATCCTTTATTGGGTCTGATCTACCTGACAAAATTGACTCTAAAGTACTGTCAACTGTTTCTTCATCAAAATCAGCACTTGTATCCAGTTTCAACAGCCTTTCCAGCATCATAGTTTCATGTTTTCTTCTACAGGTATACATGGTTTCTTCTACACTTCCAGCTTCATAGCTGTTGTCAGCAATAGAAAAGTCAGTCTCAAAACCTCGAAAACTAGGTAAAGCAGTGAAAATTTTTTCTGTTTATTTCAGCCATATAATCTGAAACAAATTCCACAAGTTTGAAGAGACGCGATTTACTTTTTTATTTGCAACCTCCATAACCACTTTCCCCCTTTTGGCTTCTCCTCTCTTCCCCAAATTTTTGTTTTAGGGATTCCCATACTCTTTTTGCTTCTTCACTTGAAAAATAAAGGTTTTATTTTGGTCCCAAACTTTGCAATTTACAATATTTCTAATAATACTATTGTAAATCAACAGCCCCATTTTTACTGCTACAATCTTTCCTAATTTTGATCAGATTTTTGTTTTTACATAGTCAAAAGCTAAGATCTTTGTTTATGATCTGAATGTTTTTCTTCCCCTAAGTTCCCACATTCTTGAATTTGTATTAACTTTAGAACGATCGCGGATCGAGGCTGAATTTACCGAATCGGACCGATCCATTCCCGAACTACTGGAAGAAGTGACGCGCGGTCTGTCGGGTTTGTCGCAATGTGCAGGGTTGGTGGTTTCGCCCAAAACCGACCGGCCGCTACGCCATATCGAGTTCGTTCCCGTCGCGCCGGGACGGGCGATGGTCATCTTGGCGAATATCGACGGCATGGTCGAAAACCGGATGATCGAAGTGCCCCACGGTATCCCGCAATCGACCCTGGCTGGCGCCGCAGATTTTCTAAGCGCGCGAATCGCCGGGCGGACACTATCCGAGGCGAGCGCCGATATCGTTCAGGAAATCGAGCGAGAACGGGGACTTATCGATGAGTTGACGGCCAAAGTCGTGCGTTCCGGGCTGGCCGTGCCGGCGGGCGATGGCGGTAGCCTAATTTTAAAGGGACAATCGCATCTTCTCGACGATGTGACGGCATTGGCCGATTTGGAACGCATCCGCCATTTGTTCGATGTCCTTGAAACCAAGGAGGCCATGGTCAACATGTTGACCGCGGCAGGCGATGGCGAGGGCGTTCAAATATTTATCGGATCGGAAAATGCACTTTTCAGCGACGCCGGCTGTTCGACCATCATTGCGCCATTTAAAGATGGACAAAAGCGCATCGTCGGGGCCATTGGCGTAATCGGTCCGACCCGGCTGAATTATGCGCGGATCATTCCCATGGTCGATTATACCGCCCGTTTGGTCGGGCGTCTTTTATGGAACAAAAGCGAGCATAGCGACGCATGAACGACCCCAAATCCCAATCGCAGCAGCCACCGGCGAATGATGCCGGCCCCGCACCCGAGGGCGAGGCGCCGGAAATCGAGGACAGTTTCGCGACAGGGACCAATCAAAACACAGACGGAACCGAATCGGCAGCCCAACCCGAGACGGTCGAGCAGGCCGGCGAGGCCGCCTTGGCAGCCCGTGTCGACGAGTTGCAGGCCGAAATGGCAAGCCAGCGCGATCAGCTACTGCGCGTCGTCGCCGAAGCTGAAAACGGTCGCCGACGGGCCGAACGCGAGAAGGAAGACACGGCCAAATACGCGATCAGCAAATTCGCCCGCGACATGCTGGATATTGCCGACAATCTCCGCCGCGCCTTGGAAACGACCGAAGGCGAGTCCATGGCCGGCGTCGTCCAGGAAAACGAGCCGGTAAAGGTCTTCGTCGAGGGCGTCGCCGCGACCGAACGCGCGATCTTTCAGGCATTCGACAAGCATGGGCTGGTCAAGCTGACGCCGCTGGATGAAAAGTTCGACCCGAATTTCCATCAAGCGATGTTGGAGGTTCCGACCGAGGATTCCCCGCCGGGAACGGTCGTTCAGGTCATGCAGCCGGGCTATGTGCTGAATGGTCGGCTGATCAGGCCCGCCCTGGTTGGCGTGGCAAAGGGCAAGGTGGCAAAAAAAGTCGATACGACCGCTTAAGCCCACAACGAAAGTCGGAGGCAAGGGTTATGGATATCGGCGTGCCTTATCGAGACTGGCCGGTCGATGTGAAAGCAGCCCGCGAGATGGTCGACGGGCTGCCTGACGATATTTGGTCGCGCAATACATTTCGTCAGGATGTCCTTGCCGACGGTGCGCACAATTCCAGCCAGGCCATTTTGTTCAAGCACGAATGGCACCCATCTGCCAGCACGTCGGGCCTGCAGCATTTCGAAGATCTGGTCTACGCTTGGGCGAACGAGCGCGGCTTCGACCCCGCGCCCTTCATGCCTATCTTGCGCGAGGATACGGACGTCTGGCCGGTCTATACCTTGCCTGATTGGCAGAATTTCGAACCTGTGTTTGCCCCGCTGATCGAACAGTCAATTGCACCTATCAAGACAAAGAACGGTGTGATTACCCGATTGGCGCTGGTGAAGTTGGCCGGCGGAGCGAAGATCGCCCCTCACATCGACGGTCAGATCATGGCCGAGAAGGCCCATCGAATTCATGTCCCGCTCAGCCCCTCGCCGACGGTCGAATACAAAAGAGGAGGAAAAGCCCCTTTCATATACGGAGTAATTTCTGTTCGTTTTAAGTTTCAATGTCGCTCCTTACTTTCATTTCAAAAAACTTGTTTTTTTTATTTAATTAATTTGTATAGACCAGAGACAAAAGGCCCGTTCTTTGACTAATCGAAATGGTGATATTTCGCAATTTTAGACATAAAATGATTCTAAGTAAAATCTGGGGATCTTATTTCTTAGGTGGCTTTCATCCGAGTTCTCTCTTCAGTATTCTATTTTGTAATTTGCAGTAAGATCTTAGCATTTTCATGAGGCAAAAAACGTAATCGGAGAAGAAAGAAGCCAGATCTTAACACTTTGATGAGTCAAAGAAAGGGCTTAAAATTGTTGGCAAATGGTATTGTTTGAAAAACAAATTAATGAGCCAAATCGCGAATACTGTGGATTACAGTATACATTTTTGAAAAGAAAGTATTTTGAATCTCCAGTTGAAATTCTTTTAGTCCATAGCACTCAAATTGAGATTTCATATTTTTTCTTTTTAGGTTTATGATTGATTGTACTGTGCGAAAGCAGTTTTGTGATTTGGCTCATTGTCTTTTGATTATTTAATCCTAGAAATATGTTTGTCGGTTTCATTAGTTACATTTTTAGTTGCCGCATTTTCAAAGTGCCTTATAATCCCCTGTTGCCTATATATGGTTATGGAACCAAGTTTTGAAAATTCACCTGTATTTTAACTTTTGAAGTAAATTGTTTGATTTATTTTTATTTATTTAATTTTTGCTTAGGACAGAGATTAGTGCAATACAGAAGAGATATTTTTGGTAATTTTAGGTAGCAGAGAAGGGGGTAGGGTCATTGCCCCTCCGTGGCTGGAGTGTAGTTTACTTTTATTAAATTTTAGCTATATTTATAATGATTTTTCCGCTCGAGAGACTCTGTCATTGAATAATGGCATTCAGATCTCGTATATCAAACATGTGGCCCACAGGCCACATATTACTTGTCAACAAATATCCTGCCACTTATGTAAATTATAACCGATACCAACATTAAAGAATGCTGAAGGAGTGGGATAAAATTTATTAACCCCTTTCTTCTCTAACCTATACACACAGCGCAGAAGGAAAGATATCCTAAGGTCGGTGTGAAAGATCCCTAGAACATTATAGAAAATTGAGACAATTGAGAAAAAATGAGAACTGGGTACTGGTGACCTTTTGTGCGTTAGTTTTGGTGCATAGGGCCTACCAAACAAAGCATCTGCTATACGACCTGCTTCTCTCAGCCCACTGAGCATGGTGTCATGAACATTAGCTGGGTAATTCCTTATTGTGTGCTCACCTGTAATAACCAAGCAAAAGTAAGAGGTGAAATTCACATATTATCTTTTATTGTTCGATAAAAGGTAAAGATCAACTAAGTAATTCCACTAAGATCCCTCCCATTTCAGTTTTATTTGAAAAGACAGGATGTCTACTTACTAATACCACCTAGAGCTGGCTTCCAGATCAATCCTAACCCTCAAGTATCAAATTGGCCAAGGAGCAATTCCCAAGGAAGTAATTGAAATGAGATCTGCAATAACAAGACAAAAGGGAAAGCCAGAGATATATTTACTAGATGGTGTTGGTTTATTCAACTGAACTCGCTTTGTGCAGGGGCATAGTTTCGTTAAAATCCTTGAGGGGGCAAAGGTGGACCAAATTTTTCAAGGTAAAGTGAAAATGACATTTAGAAACGAAAACAAAATGAGCCATATAGTACCATAAATGGAAAGAGATTCTGAATAGAACTGAAACGTTTACCTGAATTATGGAGGCATATCTTAGTTTTGGAAGAAAATAGATTTCAGCTGGGGGGCAAACCGGGGTCTGCCTCATGGAAAATTACCGCCCTGCTTCTGTGCATCGGAAATCTAGTCACAAGGATTAAAACTTAAAACTCAAGGATAAAACCTAGATGCGTACATTCCATGGTAAAGAAAGCGTTCAAAATAGGCTAATAAGGCATATTTGAGATAGTTTGCATACACATCCTCTGCTTCACGGTCCTACGAGATCAGAACAGTATGTCCTCCATTTTTTATCCTTTCTTATAGCTAGTTAATGGTGATATTCATATTGATCTTATTATATTTGTCTTTAAGCCTGCAGTCGAGTAGAAAAGACTTCCCCCTATGATTGCTCAAAAGATCCTCTTTCTTATATTCTTAGATAAATGGAAAACAATGACTTAAAACTTTGCTTATTGTCATTTCAGGCCTTTGGACAAAGTTCCTTGACACTGACTTATTTCATCCCAAAAAAAGGATGCTTTATCTCACATTTTTTTACAATTTCTTAACAAAGTATTCAAGCTTGTCGGGGTTATAGTTGTTTCTTGTCTTTTTTTTGCTGTTTTTATCAAGAGCTTAAATGAGAAATTAAAAAAAAAACTCGCTAAAATTGATCGAATGTGATAGCTTTGGCGAATTGTATTTTTATGCATAAAAAAAAAGTTTGGAAAAATAGGAAGATAAGTCTTCGAACTGGGGTTAGGAAAGTGGAATCCGCTGAGCCCCCTGAAACGGTGCTGCTTTGAAACAATGTAGAAGATATGTTCGGTGTTCCCGAGCAGTGTATGCACGGAAAGTTTTAGGTGCTCCTTTGAATGTTTATACGAAAGTTTTGGTTCCTTTCATTTTCTAGGGCAAAAGAAAAAATGAAAAAGTTGAATGGAAAAATAGGATGTGTTTTGTTGGCCTCAGGCGGCTTGGTGCTGTGTTGAGTCGGCAGTAGTAGTAACAATAATATAACTAGATAATATGATTTCATTTCGGTATTCTTTTTCTAAAAGTACCGATATATTGGTGTCCAAATAATGGCTGGCTTCCCTGTCTTCTGCGAAATATAAAATGTGTCTTAGTGGGACCAATAGATAAAGATTTGTTAAGGGATTTTCCTATGTTTTATAACCTATTTATGAAAAAAAAAATGTAAGAACCATTCTTTTATTTTTGTATAATGATGTTGGGGTATGCTTAATTGGTGGTTTAATCATTTTATGCTTAATTGGTGGTTTAAACGTTTGGTTTAATTCATCCCATTTCCTTGAAATTATTTCTATTTTTAAAAAACTGAATATTTGACATCGTGTAATGAGAAGATGCTGCTGCTGTTTTTTGACAAAACTTTTGAACTGCAGTATCTTATTAAAGATATTTTGATGTTGATAATGAGCTCAAAAACCTCTGTCATCTACCTTGAATTCAGGTATCCAATCAAGCATATGCGCTTGCATTCTTTTTTAAAGGGGGAGAGAGGAGGCTGAACACAAGCATATACACAGCCCCCTCCCCTGTGTTTGTAACTGCACTCAGGCTAAATATTGGGATATCTGGTTATATGTTAGTACTAGCATATGATTGTGTTTTCAGATATGTTTTAGATGAAGTTCTATTGTTTGCAATAAAAGTCATTTAATATCACTTTTTTTTTCAATTACTATATAATTGATGCTATGCTTTAGATAGATAGGGACCTGAACCAGAATAGTAAATGCTGTTTCGATGAAGAAAATTTTCAGGCTTCGTTTCCAGTATCCAATCTTCTATAAGTATGTATTGTCTTTGTTGTGACGTCAAATCTGTAAGGAGCTCCTTTTTTCAGTAACATCGTTTAGGAGAGATACATTTATGTTTCAAAATCTATCGCGCATTCCTTTCTTCAAAGGTTATCATGATCTAAGACCGTATTTTCATAATTTAAATATATCATAACTTCCTTTCTTTCAACGATAAATTGTTCTTTAGTGAATATAAGGAAATAGATTTATGGTGCAAAGCCCTGCGCATATTGCCCAGGCTGGGTCGTGATGACCTGCATTTTTCAGTAATAAATTGCCATAATATCATTTACGAGGAAATACTTTACACTGTAGGAGCCATCATGAATTTCTTTCTTTTATATTGCAATTACGTTGCGACCTCCTCTCTGTCTGTGATAAATTGTTACTTTATTGTGAGGAGATAAAATTATTTGTAGGAATTTTGAGGGGATACAATCATATTCCGGATATATAACATGACTATATTTGGTATCTACGTGCCTATCAGAGATAGCCCTGATGACTCCAAAGATGGGTTCAACTTTGAGCTGTAGAGAATAGTGGACTCTTTGCCTTGATTTGACATATTATTTGTAGCTGGTTACTTTGGTGCAAGGGTTGGTAAGCTAGATGCAAACATCGAAGGAGAGATCAAACATCATATCTTCAGAAATAGATGTCGGATCTGCGAGAGGCTGCTACAGCGTGAAAAATGTGATTAGAAAAATAGAGTTCGAGCACATGATGTAATACATTGTGACCTGGAGATCTAACGATAGGGTCACCAAAACCCAGATCAACCACTTTCTCATCAGAAGACGTTGGAGGAAGAAGGTGGTTGGTCAAAAAGCACCATTTTTGGCAATTCTTGGAGGACTTCATGCATTTCAGATATGAATATATTTAAAAATTAAAAGGGGGAGGGGGGATACAGATCATGGAAGGCCAGGGGATCTCTTTTTGGCCTTGGAAGGTTTCTACGGTACTAAATCAAGTGATTCTGAAGATGTGACAATTCAAAGTAAACTGGTAAAGCGTTTGTATGAAATATTATGACCTTCACTAAAAGTTCGAGAACAGAGTCTATTGATGCATAGGACTGTCTTAATCTATTACAGACCATCGATTTTTGCCAAAATTAACAAAAAGATGTTCACCAACTTGCATACAAGTCTATTAATCGTTTATTGCTCCAAGAAAGCCTTAGGATTTGACTTTGTCCCATGTCCAATCCCTTATCTCGACGGCATATTTTACTCATCGATACACCCCCTACTGAGAAAAAAATATCAGGCAAAATATATTTGCAAAGAATTAACCATATTATTTAAATATTCTATGTTTTCAAGAAATTGATTACTCTTTTAAACTAACTTTACTATTTGGTTTTACACTGGGTTTTGCAAGAACAGAGGGAGGGGATCTGGAATATACCCTAAGGTTTCACTATGTTTTTACTGGTTCCACAATCTTTTTTATTTCTTATATAAAACGTTTTTTCCGAAAATATCATGAATCCGTCCTTCTAAAATTTTCCGAATAAACTCCAGTGCAAACGACTGTCAGTTTTAACACTAATAACCTTTTTATTTAGGATAAAAAAAAGAACTTCCAGCTTCTTAGTTTAATACCGACAGAAGCTCAGAAATCCTCTCCTTCCCACAGCTCTTTTTGTAGCTTGGATAAAATGGCATCACGTCAACTTACAAAAATATAGGGGTTACTTTTCTAAATTTAGGGAATAACTTTTCTTTTTTTATTATTATCTCAAAGAAAGTCCCCAAATATGAATATTTTTCTGTGAAGACCATAAGAATACTTGTTTTATAAATCTACATGGGGTAAATCTCAACCCCGTCCCACCAGTTGCTACAGTTGATCTATTTTCAGTAGGTAGGTAGGTAGGTAGTTTTATTTTTATCCACAATATAAACATAAATAAAAATGACAACACTGATAAGTTATTGCAGCAAAAAGAAAGTCGTAAGGACTTGTTCTGCAAATTCATAAATCGAATCGTATCGAATATAACTTTTAATAAAAATTGGATGTTAGCCCAAGAACTCTAATTAAAAAAAAAACAGATCTGTTTATGGTTTACCTCAATAGACACCATGCTAGTTGTAAAATGCCCAGAACTAGAGGAGCTTCCTATTCCACCGATCCTGGCTGTCCAACTACAAATCCGTACTGGATAGACTCTTGGTAATGTGCTTATGGCCCAACTAAAAAAATTGCTCTAAAACAATAAATTCACTTGCCTTCCGTTTAAAAAAAACTCCACCTCACTTCTATAGGCTGAATCGATTATTTCTTGGAGTTTTACCACAGCAAAATTGCATCAGAATTTCTTTACATGCATTTTCTAAATTATACAGTTAGGATTAACTTTTGTTTGAGGAGGTATCAAACTAGGTAACTGCCATGGATATAGCCTTACACCATCCCCCAAAATCCCAAAAAATATGCAATGCTTTTCGTCACGGTGGAGACCGGCGCCCAGGCGATTGTCGGGAATGTCGAGGCTGGCCAATCCGGCAGCCAGAAAGGCGATACCGCGCAGGACATCGAACACCCTTTTGAGGCCCCGATGCCTCCTCCAGAATCCAAGCGCAAAACTAAGAATGAGCGGTCAGGCTAGATGGACGGGACGCACACACGCAATACCGGACCGATGCGTGCTAGCCTTCGATGTGGGGCGAAAACCCGGAAAGGGACGTTCTGCAAAGCGCCGGCCGTCAAAGGCAAGAATCGCTGCCGCATGCATGGCGGTGCACAGGGATCTGGTGCTCCTCCAGGAAATCAGAATGCTTTGAAACACGGGATGTACACCAGCGAGTCATTGGAGTTCCAGAATCACGTTCGGGAACTCCTTCAGGATGGCAATAAGCTCATTGAGAAGTTCTGACGTGATCTCCGGTTGCCAGTGATCCAGGCGCGCACTTAAGAAAACGGGCTCGCAAGACCAAGCCGAATGCCGACCCGGCCCCCAATCCTAATGCATCCGCTAAGAAATCCGCCCACTCAAAATCCCGCCCAACAGTGGGCTGGATGAGTTCGATTGAGCCACCAAATAGCAGAGCCGCCGGCAGCACTCAAACCAGACTGCGGGCGTAAAACACCGCGCACGGGAGAACCAAAGCCGCGAAGGCGATGACGTGATAAGCCTTGTCGGAGAGGATGCCGCCAATATCCTGTTGGGACGGAGACAAGGTGAGGAAGGCGATTGCAGCCGCCAGTATGCCCGTCGCGGTGAGTGCTAGGGTATGCTGGACGAATGTGCGTCCTCGAGGTCGTATTTGATCGTGCTTGAGTGAGGTCACGCTTTTGTCGATCCAGCATGGATGCGAATACCAGGGGCATCATCGGGCGTGCCGATGAATTCAATGCCGGCAGATTCGAGGGTTGCAATCAGAGTGTCAAGATTTCCAGATCTGCTTGGAGGTACTCCCTCAACATCTTCGTAGCGAATGATCGTTCTCATCGAAATTCCGGACTTCTCGGACAAACGCTCAATGGACCAGCCCAGTGCATTTCTCGCCGCTCTGAGTTGGGGACCAGTTGAATTTGTCATATTAGTGGCATATATTGTGACGCATGAATATTGTTTCTTCCACATTGAAAGACTGGAGAATCGAATTCAAGCGCCTTGAGGGCGCTTATGCCTCGTCGACACTAAAATCCTACTACGCGGATATCGAGATCTACGAAAACTGGTGCGCGGAACGGGGGGTGGATCCCTTCCCAGCCTCCGTAACTGAGGTCTGCCGTTTTCTGGAAGAACAAGCGCCGGGCAAGGCACCTTCGACCGTGTGTCGACGCCTCTACGCCATCCGCAAGGCTCATCGACTTTTACGGCTTCCCGACCCGACATTTGACGAAGAAATCAACATCACCGTCCGCCGCATCCGTCGCGCCAAGTTCATTCGCCCGAAACAAGCAAAAGTCCTGACCCGAAAGTATCTCGAGGCGTTTCTGGTCGTCCAACCGGATAGCCCATTGGGGCTGCGCAACCGGGCCATGCTGTCTTTGGGGTACGAACTGCTTGCCCGTCGATCCGAACTTGTTGCGCTCGCCACTCAGGATCTGGAGTTCAGGGAAGACGGAACCCTACGCGTGATCATTCGCAGGAGTAAGGCAGACCCGTTTGGTGAAGGCCGGATCGCATTTACCTCAACGAAAACAGCCAGCCTCGTTCGAGACTGGTTAGATTGGCGAGGGCCGCACATCACCTACCTTTTCTGCCCGATCTATCACGGCAAGGCCATCGAACGCAGCCTGAGCACGACTTCGGTCAAGAGCCTGATTAAGAGCTCAGCAAAGAAAGCAGGTTTGGATCCCGAAGAGGTCGATCGCTTCAGTGGCCATTCCCTCCTCGTTGGCCCAGCTCAGGATCTGCTTTGCGTGGGATACGATACCGTGGCGATCATGCGAGCAGGAGGCTGGAAGTCGGTCAACATTCTATCGCGCTATTTAGCATACACCGAGCACAATGAGATTTCGAAAAGGTCTTCAACTCTTTGGATCACCAGTCACTTTGGAAGCTTCTCCGTCATTACGGTAACCCTGACATCACAGTTAAGCTCATTATGGTCATGAACGATGATACAGCCAGCTGTGTGAGGACCTCAGGGGGAAGTCACGTAAATTCACAATCCTCTCCAGGGTGAAAAAAGGCTGTGTCTTATCACCACTACTGTTTGCATTGGTCATCCACTATATATTGTGGAGCGCTGATTCAACTGGGCTACGCCTAAATGATCGCCTGCTCAGCGAACAATATTTTGATGATGAAATTGCAATATTCGAAACCTGCAAAATACGACGTCAAGAATCACTCTCGAATAATCAACAAAAAGCAGATGGATTCAAGCTTAATGTTAATCCCAGTAAAACCAAAGGAATGGCGACAAGCGACTCACCTACGAAAACAAAATGTGGCGACAACGATGTAGAGCAGGTAGTCAACTTCAAAGAACTTGGCAGCACCATCGAAAATACAGGATCCACAGCCAAAGATGTCATTGGCCGAATTGGCCAGGCTAACAGCACCTTCAACAGGCTTCATAAAGTATGGAGATCGAGTACTATCTCTCTCCAGCTCAAACTCCGCCTGTTCAACAGTAACATCCTGTCTGTCCTCCTCTACGCATCGGAAACTTGGCATCTCAACCAAGACCAAGAGAGGAGAATCCAGTCCTTTGAGAACACTTGTCTCCGGAGGCTGCTTGATGTTCACTGGACCCAGAAAGTCAAAAAAGCACATATAAGGAACATCAATGGCAAGCCATCCCTCACTGAAACCATACGAAGACGCAGATGGAGCTACCTAGGTCACGTACTACGCATGGACGACTCCAGACTCCCCAAGCAAGCATTCTATTGGAAACCCAAAGGAACCCGCCGCATCACCATGCTAACATGCGCATTCACAATGCGTCAGTAAGCACCGTGCTGCTGTACGAAGTGGAGACGTGTCCAGCTGCAAAATCTATCCTTAGCTCCGTCAATGTTGCACAGACCGAGCATCTTTGAAGCATCGAGGGACTTCACTGGACTGACTTCGTTAGCAACCAGATCCTCCTGTCACGAACTGCACAAACTCTGTTCTCGACGCAGCTTGCCTGGCGTAGTATTTGGTGGTATGGCCACCTCCTTTATACTTTAAACGACGCCCCAGCACGGGTTGCATTCGACTTCAGCCCTACCCTAAGCAGATGGAAGCCACCCAGAGGACGCTCCCCATCAGGTGGATAGAAAAAGCCAATTAATGCATCCCCTAAGGCCGCATCCCAGTGGAAGCAGCTGCAAGCCTCACAAGCGATAGTTAAACCTGGAGGCACCTGGTCTCGTCGTTCTCTACGCCGAAGCTTCGGAAGGAGCCTTAAGTCAAGTATATCTATTGTATATCCATTTTGCATGCCTAGGTCTTTTCAGTCTAATATAAACCTATGCATTGTTGATTATAATGAAAATAGTAACAATCGGTGGTGACAATCGAAGGGTAGAGGACTAAAAGCAAAATACTCCCCTTAGGTTTCAAAATAAGTTTTCGTGTCTATATTTTACCAAATTGAAAAATATTCTTCCTTCCCCCTGGTTTCGAAATCGCCTGGTTTCCCTGATCTCCCCTGAAGCACCTGGTTTTGCTCTCGCTTTTTTGGGGTGAAGGGGTACAAGGGCCCGAAGTTCACTGTTGTATACGTCCCAGATTTAGTAACAAGTCTGTTTGATTCAAAATAAGATAACTCACCCCTAGGTAGTAAAAACGTATGGTCTGAGAAGAAAAAGATGTGAAAATAGTGATACCTAGTTTTACTGCCATCTATCTGTCAACCCTTGATGCATAGTTGTTTGACCTTTGGACTATTTTGAATAAAACGGCTATCTCAAGATTTTGATGGGATGCATTTAGGGAAAAAGGGCTTTGGGCGGGGTACCTGGAGAAATCTGGGGAAGGTAAACAGGAAGGGTGTGCGAAAGCACAGGATGGTTGGCCCCCAACCCCCCAGTAGACCTATCTGCTTCTTCGTATTCGTGCTCAGATAATACCATAGTTCTCGGCTTAGAAATTTGCTGAGTCACTTACAACTTTTTTCTCTTCGGATCAATCACTTATTTAATACTAATAACTGGTTTGTTTTCTCAAGAATCTGAATGGCCTAACTAAAAAAAAAAAAAACTGAATGGCCAATATCTGAAAAAAAAAAACATATCGCAATGGCCTGAAAAATTGCAAAAAACCCAAAAAGTACAATTTTCCAGATTGGGATCCATGTACCGTAATAAAACCGTTAATACCCTCCTCTCTCCAAGACTAATGCCTAATGAACCTATATAATATAAAACTCAATTCACCCCTATAGCTCTTATTGACCCTCGGCCTGCATGAACCATACATAAATCAATATAAAATTTAATTGGGCAATAAGACACTAGTACAAGAAGGAAATTCTGCAAAGCGAACAGATAATAGTATATCTAACTGGACATTATGCACATTATATTCTGATATAATTAAGAAGATTGTCACTTTTACAGGCCGAAAACATGAGAAAAACCCCCAATTTCTCTCTGTGAAGGTTCAATATACCCGTCACGGCTACCAATGAATAATTTCCAAGAACCTGGAATCACTCGAGCTGACCAGAAGCCGAGCCCTTAACACAAAAAGAACCAACAATTCACTTTCAAGGACTTTTGAAACCAATTCGATTGCCCTTAACCAAAAACAAAATAAACCCAATAAAAATACATGTGGGCAAGGGCCTGATAACAGAAATACCTGGAAAGATCATTGCAAAAATGAGAAACACACACACGCGTGAGTATTGCACTTCTTGATTTTCTCGTATTAGGCCCCACTTGCATGTGGTTTCGTCTTTTCACTAATGCAACTGTTTGTTTTGTCTCTTTTTTTCTCTGTTACTTCCTTCTTTTTATTTTATTGCAGACAAGTTTGTATATAACTCAAATAATTAAATTGGTAATTACTAGAAGTTAAAACTTCTATTGACATTTTTTTTACGTTGAGTATAATAGAGAAGACTGTTCATTTACGTGAAGAAAAAGAATGGTCTATTACACAGTATTTTTATTCATTTAGGCCCTAGGGAGAGTTAAAACTAATTATAAAAATAACGGAAGCAAAGTCTTATCGTAGGAGAAATGACTGCGCCTCACCTTCCGAACAATCACCTTCGCAAAGCTTTTGTTTTCAGCCACTGACGCTTGAAATTCTACATATGCTGTAGCTCCAATTTCCGACGCTATTTTCCTTAAAAAGATCATTCTTTTCAAGACATGAAACTAAAGAAAAATGAAGAAAATCTGCACTCACTACAGATTTTGAAAGGATTATACTGTTCATCTGATACGAAAAGTGGAGGATATTTCTGGTGTTCCACCATAATGGATATAGTAAAAAAAATTAAAGTATTTTTGGTATTGTAACACCAAGAGTTCATTAAGTATTCACAAGAAAAATAGCATCAATTTAACCTTACAAGTAACACCCTTATCTAATATTAAAGAAAACAATTAAAAAACTTCAAAAATCTTTAAATTATACCCAGAAAAAAAGCTGTTCCATATTCCCAACAAAGTAAATGTATTTATTTTTTAGATGCGTCAAAAAGTCACACATAAATTATGAACATTATTTAAATCCAAATAACAAACCAAGGAATGAACGTCTGAAGATAATATCGAAAATCAGTTTAGAACATAAATTTTTCATTCTGTAAAATTTTTACATTTTACAGGCTTCCAAGTATTTCAATAAATAAAAAAAAAATTCGAATGTTTTTACCGATTCTGTGCCAGATGCTTGGACCTGCTATATCGACTGCTAATGTATAAGAAACTGTTAGATATTCGCTTTTCAACTTTTCACAACATAAAATGTAATTGTCACCATCACTTTGAACTTAACCAAACAACTTCAAATGCCATCACTTTGAACTTAACCAAACAACTTCAAATGCCATCACTTTGAACTTAACCAAACAACTTCAAATGCCATCACCCTTTTATCGTGATAGACCTCGATCTGCAGTTACTTTGGGCTAAAAGAGCTCTAAAAATTTGATTTTTTACTGTAGATCTGTTAAAACTCATGAAGGCCAATAACTTGGAAGCTAGCTCCTTTGAAAGCCTCTAAATTTTGAGAAAATACACGCTTAGTGACTAGAACGGATACGGATATCAATTAACTATAATATATAATGCTGTATGAAAAAACAAACAACAATTTTCTGGGGTACTGGGATACAATGGAAATCAGCTACCACTACATATCGGCGATGGCATCAGCTCCGGAAACAAGAGCTTCACGATCCATATTAACTAGTGTTTGACACTCTTCAACCGTCGCTTTTACCTTGACCGACGTGATTCTTTTGGTCAGTTTTTGGTCCAGGATAATCGATTCAGAGTAAAGGTTCATCCTTCTCATCCCTACCTTCGTTTGCATCGCAGTATTTAGGGAGATGGATGAGAAACGATTCCGTGAATCAGTTTTGATGTTTTTAGGACATTGAAGAAACGTTCAGCTACGGCGTTTGAGAATGGTAGCGAAAGGAAATACCAAATCACAACCATGACGTTTGCAAATCTTGGACTTCCCGTGGGAGTATTGATCTAGGAAATCTTTCTCCAGAAGTCCAAAGTGTCAGTACTTTTGGTGAGGTCTGAGATCAGCATTTCCCATCATTCGTCATGAATGCTTTTAGCATTCCAAATCGGAAGCTTGTATTTGCGAAGAAATTTTAATAGTTTTGTTGGAGCTGCCGAGTCGGTGGCCATCACAGGGTCTAAAAGATCAGCGTGTACGAACATTTCGTCGTCAGATACGAATTTTTGCTGTATCTGCTTAATCGCCTCGACCTAAAGACAATAGGCTGACTCATACACAAAATTAATAGCAAGGTCGTCAGTGGGAGTTCTTCGGTCTGACTGCAACGTCTCCAGAGATTCATAGGTGAGCATTCCAAGATATACCTCTTCCAAAGCAAGGTATTCAGGGTCACATTTTCAGGGTCCAATCCTAACGCACACGTCCTTCTGACGTGGGATGCTTTCATAAAGCTCATTGCCAATTCATGGATCAGCAGCTCCAATAATGGTTTAATATGATGGAAGAGCGGCTTCTGCTCTGGAAGAGTTTGTTAAAATCATTGAATAATTCCAGAACATAGCTTTCAAATTCAAACTGGATTTTCAGAAGTGGATTAGCCAACACTTGTGCAGCTCGATCGTTAGCGTGAGTAGGGTCTTCAAGAGCTAACCCTTGGAAAGTAGAGTTGCAAAAAACTCCACTGTTCGGAAATCCTACCAACGCAAAATTTAAGTGAAAGCCAATGCGTCTGCACTGGTGAGAGCATTAGATGAATATTTGTGGCCGTAAATCTTCGGACAGCAACAAAAGTGATCTTTCTCTTATTGCTCATGTTGAAATGTGCATACACCTGCTTACTTACTTACTTGTACTTGGGTCACGTTCAAGCCTTGTCCAGGTCCATCGTGGCATCCAGAATTTGCCAACAAGTGTCCCTTCAACGATCTCTTTCAAGTGCGACTGGCTTGATCAACTTAATCGATTGTCTATTCCAGTGATGCCCGTGCTTCTTGAAACCTCTCATTGGCTCGAGGTCGGCTCTAACTGTCGATAACCGTGTCTTTTTCTGCCCTCCGGGCTTCTTCTTCCAGTTTTTAAGGGGATGGCATTTCAAGCACAGCTGCTGAACGAGTCATCCGGTGGGCACAGTGTATGCCCAAACCACCGTAGTTGTCTCGCTTCGACAACATCTGAAACAAATGGTATATCACCACATCTTGTTTTGATGACATCATTAGAGACGCAGGCCAAGAATACAGCATAGACACTTGAGGTGGAAGACGTTCAAGTCATTAGCTTCCCGAGCTCTGAGGGGCGACGTTTCACAACCATAAAGAAGTAGAGAGAGGACCAAAACGTTATATATCCGAAGCTTTGTTCAAAGGGAGATTATATTTTGTAGCCAGAGACACTTCCGAAGCTGAATGATTGTTGATGACGAAGTCAAAATTACCAGAATTCTCAGTGCTCTTCTCGAAGATCAAAGGCATCAAGTGATGACGGCTGGGAGCGCTGAAGAGGCTCTCGAGGTTTTTGCTTCTCAATCTTTTGATCTTGTCGTCACTGATTTGGCCTTACCGGCTCAAAGTGGGCTTGATCTTTTACAGACAATTAAAGAGAAATCACCCCCCGTTGAAGTCGTCATGATGACCGCTTACGGAACAGTAAAAACAGCCGTTGAAGCCATGCGTCGAGGGGCTTTTCATTATGTGACCAAACCTTTTGATAACGATGAGATGTTGCTGACGATTGAACGAGCTTTGTCGGTTAGTCAGTTGACTGAAAAAGTCCACAGTCTAGAAGGCCAGCTGCGAGAGCGTCATCGCTTTGACAAACTCTTGGGGCAATCATCTTCGTGGACAGGAATTCTCAATACTCTTGATCGTTTGGCTCGCGTCGAAGGGCCTGTGTTGATTTTGGGGGAAAGTGGAACTGGCAAAGAACGTGTGGCCCAGGCTCTTCATCGTGCTTCCAAACGCCAAGGAGGGCCTTTGGAAATCATCAATTGCGGGGCGATACCCGAATCCTTGGTGGAATCTACTTTTTTTGGTCATCAAAAAGGAGCTTTTACCGGGGCTGATCAAGATCATGTGGGATGCTTTGAGCGAGCCCAAGGAGGCAGCCTGTTTCTCGATGAGATTGGCGAGCTTCCTCTGTCTGCCCAAGTCAAACTCTTGAGGGTACTGCAAGAGGGAGAAGTTGTTCCCGTCGGCGGCGATCAATCTCGCCAAGTCGATGTTCGAGTGATTGCCGCCACTAATCGAAACCTCGAAAAAGAAGTATCCGCCGGCCGATTTCGTGAGGATCTCTATTATCGCCTTAATGTTTTGGCGATTGAGCTGCCTCCCTTGAGACGACGCGCGAGTGATGTGAGTCTGTTGATTGACCATTTCATTGGCGTGTTTAACGAAAAAGAAAATTTATCGGTGACAGGCTTGGCCCAAGGGGTGCGGGAGCGTCTTGAAAAGTATCCTTGGCCCGGAAATGTTCGTGAACTTGAAAACACCCTTTATCGGATGATGGTCATGGCTCAGACTCGAGAAATTCAACTCGAAGACCTGCCCGATCGCATTCGAGAAACTTCTGGAGCTAATTGGACTCCCGAAAAGTGGACCCCGACCAGTGGAGAGTTGGCTCCTTTGGTCGATCAAGCTGTGGCCAAACTAGAAACCCAATTGATTGAAGAACGTCTTAAAATGTTTGATGGTTCCAAAACCAAAACAGCAGAATCTCTTGGTGTGAGTCGAAAAACTCTTTTTAACAAAATGAAAAACTACGGGATTCAGAGATGATTTGTTTCAAATGGATTTTCATGTTTCTGTTGGCAATGGGAGGAGCCTTTGATCTTTATGCAGACTCTGACTTGAGTCAAGAAGAAACGTCAAAAGAGTTTGTTCAAAATACAGAACCTTTATCTGAACAAAATTCCACTGGCCCCATTTACATAATTCCTCTCAGTGATGACGGATATATGGTCGATCAAGTGCAAGCTGATTTTATTTTGCGATCCCTTGATCAGGCTCAACAAGAGGGAGCTAGTCAGATTGTTTTGACGATCGACACCTTTGGGGGCTTGGTCTTTAGTGCTCGCGAAATTACTGAAAAATTACTGCGCTCCCAAGTCCCGACGATCGCTTACGTCAAGACAAAAGCCATCTCCGCGGGGACTTTTATTGCTTGGGCTTGTGATCGGCTGGTGATGCAAGAACACACCACCCTTGGGGATGCCCAAATGATTTATCAAACTCTCGAAGGCATTGAAGAAGCTCCCGAAAAGGCGCTTTCGGTGTATCGCAGCGATTGGAAAAAATCATCTGACCTCAAAAAACGCTCTTTTGCCCTGGCCCAGGGTTTTTTTGATGCCAGTGCCCAGGTCTTGAGAGTGCAAAAAGAGGGGATGGAGTCTTTTCTGTTACAAGAAGATTATGACCTCTTGGATGAGTGAAAAATAATTTTTGAGATTAATTTTCTCAAAATCTCAAAATCTCAAAATCTTGCCGAAATACAACGTATAGATGTAGTAATACTTTAGAGATGATAAAGGCCCTTAAAAAAGAAAAATGTAATTCAAAAAGTATGTTTAAAGGCCTCTTCACAAAATTTTTGAAATTTTTGAATATTGCGCAACATTTCGTAGCCACAAATGACGTCATTTTCACCGAATTAATTTGTTTTTCTCAATTTGTTGGAGAAGAGTTAAACTATACACGTGCCAAATGTCTAAGTAATGGCATTTGTCGATAAAAAGTTATATTGTATCAAAGTGCCGCGGGACTACTGCCCCCCCCCCCCAGGTATGAGAAGAGCCAAAAGCCCATGTAAGGTAGGGTTAATTGAGATAGGTGGTCGATTGACACAAATGATTACAAATATTTTACTAGTAGTATTATTTATTCATATGGTTTAAAAGTATTGAATAACGAGAAATTCTACACAGAAAATTACTGTTTTCAGTAGTTTTTTGGGGGGCACATACACATTACCATAACGCTGATTTTAGATATCTGAATTAGTTAAAGATCAACATGTCTTAAAGCAAACTAATCATCGCAACAAGATGGCAAAATTAATTAAAAACGTATTCTAAAATTCTAATTAGTAATTGTAGCTTAATTTGAGTTTTATATAAAATTTCTTTGGATATACGTATATATTTCTTCATTGCACGTGTACCTTTTTAATTGATTACTTCATTCTTTCTTTTTTTTTTCATGGATATTTAGTAAACTTCATTATTTTTAGCAAACCAACGCCTTTCAAATACTAAAATATTTAGATTTCAATACACGCAATTCTAAAAGCCTATACTAATAAATAACGTTTTTAGTGCACAAAAGTTTAATTATAAGATTCTTAATCTTCCTTGTCCTCTCCCTCGCCTGATATCTTTATCAATATTCTATTTTTTGGTGACCAATTTTTGTGCAAGTTAAGTTATAATAATTTATTATTATTGATTGAGTTCATTATTCATATGATAGACCATAACTTGACAGAAATTATGGTGATAGAAAGTCTGAACGTTATTCTAGTAATATGGAGAGCTTTTTAACAATTTTTGGTTATTTAAGTTTAGCCAGTTCTCGCCCATTATCTAAAATTGCTGGCGAGAGTAAATCTGCCCTTTTCACACTCAATGATATTAATATAGCAGATTGGAAAATAATATTTTAAACAAACTTAAAGCAGTTTGAAAGCATTTTGGATCACAATGCTTAGCACACATGTAGCTTGTTATGAGAACTTTAAAAAACTGTAAACAAATTGAAACTTTATAACGTGATTTTGTGAGGACGTCATTGTTTTCTCCGAAAATTGTCATTTTTTTGTGTTTTTCTGGTTACAGTAAGGGATTGCATGCTTTTTTTGTCCTTGTTGTTATACCTTTCCCTCAAAAAGATACTTGTTCTTTAAACCAATGCTTATTCGGGTCAACAATAAATTTTGATCGGGCTAGAAAATCAAATCATCATTGAGATTTTTGATCATTTTCATAAAATTTGACCATAAAATTTTTGATGGAGTTGATCTTGCATTATTGCACTGACAAATCGTTTTCTTTTTGCTGACATGACCACGTGTCTGTTGATTGCAAAATGAAAATGGTCAAAAAACCCGAATCAAATGTTTTGTTCATAATCGATTTGAAGACAGGTAATAAAATTTGAAACTCGATGAAAGTTGCGAAAGAAGAAAGAATTGACGTTATTATGACGTCGTTAGTCATAAATGAAAAGTCACAAAACTTCAGGATGATACATGGTTTCATCCAGCTTTTCATGTCCCCCCATAAATTCTAGTTCCCCCCATAATTTTAGGTCCCCCCATGGGTAAAATTTTCTCAGGTCCCCCCATAATTTTGTGCATCATAAAAATTTGAGGTCCTCTCGTAAATAGGGGTGGACCCAAAAAAGGAAAAGTCTGGGTTCACTTAATGAGACGAGAATGACCAAAACTAATAGAGATTGGTAAAATCTATAGTCAGTGTTCTTGCTTTACCTAACCGGTGTACTTGAAGCTGAAACCGGAGCTAATGAAAAATATAAATACGTCTGGGAAAGCTTAGCTTTAAATAAAGGAGAAATAAGGTAGTTTGATCATTGGGGGGAGTGGAGGGGTGAGGGTTGAGAGTTGAACATCAAATGATGAAAGGTAAAAAACGTCTGAAATGTATTAAAGTAGTACTAAAAAGTAAAAATTTGAATGAACAAAGTACGTTAGGAATCTAAGGAGGAAGGACAGAAAGCTACCCTGAGCTGGACGCATGGGGATTTTGATTGTAAAAATAAGTTATGATATTGAAAAACAAACATTAGTTGGTACAAAGGAACGATAAAATTTACTAAGGGAGACGGAAGAATTTTTAGCTGAAGATGAAGGGACCCAAAATAAGTAACAAAAGAAGCAGGGTTAAGATCTAAGAGGGGCTTAAGAAAGACCTCCTGATAAGGTTGATGTAAAAATATGCAGGGAAAGGGGATGCCAATTTTAATATGATTTAGAAAAGACTGTAGATTGGGGAGTGAGGGGAGGGTGCTTTAGAAAATGTATAAATATTAAACCAAAATGCTCAGAATTTTGAAGTTTTTACTTATTTTAAAGACATCTGGAAGGGTTAGTTCTATTCTAGGAAATAACTCATTAGACAGACCCAGAACCCTTTTCAGGTATTTCACTTGGGGTAATTTAAAACCAACATTTTTGAACCATAGTAACAATTCTGTGTTGTAAGATAGGCTACACAAGAGGAAATATTGGTAGACGGATAAGAAAGTCCTTCCAGTCAAGAGGGACATGGACAGGAATATGTTAGTCTAACAATATGCAAGCGCCTCACATTTTGGACCCGTAATTGCTTTTTATTTGGTGGTTATAGATTTTATGTTTTTAATCTTATCCGGATCTTGTCTAATACCTCTGGCATGCGGTTTTTTTTCATGTGACGTAAAAAAATCAAAAAAATTCTATTTATTTCAATTTCACTTCCAAATTATGGCTCCGAAGATGTTAAACACTCTTCGTCACGGACCTTTTTAAAGCCCCCTCTCCAAATTGATATTTCAAAGCTTGCACCTAAGGCTGCTTATTCCCCAACAAACGTTTTGCTGTCCTAGCCAACCTCAGTGAAGTTTCAAAACCGCCCCATACGATTTAGTACTGCTGCTCTTAATTTAAAGAAATGGTTGGATCCACTAACAAAGAGGTCAGAGGTGGCTCAACAACCAAATTCAAAAATAAATGCTTGGAAATGGATAAGTAATAATATTTTAGATGGGTAGCAAAGGAAATTGAAACTTTCGAGATAAGAAATGATGCCCAAAAGCTGTACCAATTGCTCACTGAGGCCATTTCCAGAAAGCAAAAAGGACGTCCCACTCCAAAAGAAACAGACTGAAAATTCATTGATGAGAAGATGTTGAGAACTGAAGGATGTCGAACAGACTAAGCCTGTTCAGTCTGCAAACACTACAAACGAATCGTTCCTTGCCTCCAGCCTCACCTACTTCTCCCCATCCCCTAAGCACCCAGGGCCTTTAAGAACATATGGTGTAATTATTGTGGATCAAACGACTCTTAAAGAGTGGCAAATTGCCTAGCAAAGATTCAGGGCTACCTGAAGAGTTGCCTGTGCCTTTTGGGTTTAATCTTAAAATTCGATAAAACAGTGAATGAGATAGAAGTCTGTTTCTCTCACAACTTGCTAATTCTCTGCGTGTTATTTCTTGCCACTTTTTAATACAATTCTATTATTTTAACTTAAAACAATGTGAAGGTTGGGGGATAAAAATAAAAACTTGTCTCTGTTTATTTTTTTAACAAAAATCGTTTTTTTATTTTCATTTGACACGTTTTTTCTGTATGTTCAGAATATATTTTTCCCTACATATTCAAAAGGTCGTCGTACGTACCAGCGGGACCTAAAACACATCAATGCGATAGTCCAACCCCAGTGGGAAGACGTCTGGGCAGCAGCAGGCAGGGTCCGACCAGGAACGCCCGCGGCTGATCCGGACCATCTTGCCGGACAAGCTGACCGGTGTGACGGCCGCGCAAGCGGTGACCTCAGCCCTCGCCGGCCGGGCGAAGAGTGGCGAGGGCCAGCACGTCAAAGTCTCGATGCTCGATTCGATCATCGCGTTCCTCTGGTCATCCGACATGGGTGCGCAAACCTTCGTCGATAACGAGGTCAGCATCCAAAAGGCGGCAACCTTCATCGATCTGATCTACGAGACAAAGACCGACTACATCACGGTCTCGACCATGACCAACGATCAGTGGACCAATTTCTGCAAGACGGCGAACCGCGAGCACCTGCTTGAGGATCCACGCTTCAAGACCCCGGCCTTGCGCGACGAGAATGCGGACGAACGGTTGAACCTGATCCAGGAGGCCTTGCTCGAACGCGACGCCGAATACTGGCTGGAGACGCTCGAGGCGGCGGGCGTGCCCAGCGCCCCGGTGTTGACCCGGCGGCAAATGATCGATCATCCGCAGGTTCAGGCGAGCGGCATCGTCATCGAGCACGACCATCCGCACGCCGGCAAACTGCGTCAGGCGCGCCCCGCCGCCCGTTTCGAAAGCACCCCGACCGCGATCCGGCACGGCGCGCCGCTGCTGGGCGAGCACACCTACGATATTCTAGGAGAGGTCGGTTACAGCGAATCCGAGATCGACGCCATGGTCGATTCCGGTGCCCTGCTCGCACATCGGCCGGACCGATCCGACGAAGCGGCCGAGTGATGCCGTATCGCCTGTACAACCGCGTCGGGTCCGGCGGCTTCGTCGTCGAAGCGGCCCTGGCGATGGCGGAAAAAACGGATTTCGAATTGGAGGAACTCGACTCCCGGCCGAGCACGCCATTGCCGGAAAGCTTCCGGCAGCACAATCCCTGGCGCCAGGTGCCGACCCTGATCCTGCCGGACAGCTCGACGATGTCCGAAACCGCGGCGATCCTGATCCACCTCGCCGCCTGTCACCCGGACAAGCCGCTGGGACCGGCGCCCGGTACGCCGGCGCACGCGCAATTTCTGCGCTGGATCGTGGTCGCCAATGTGAACGTCTACGAAGCGATATTGCGGCGACCCTATACAGAACGTTACACGACGGACCCGAACGGTCTCGACGCGGTCCGCGAAGCCTCGACCCTTCGCCAAGGCGAGGCGCTGTCGGTTATTGAAGCGGCGATTGACCCGGGACCCTTTCTGCTGGGCGATGACATGACCGTGCTCGACGTCTACGTCGCAATGTTGTCCACCTGGTATAACGGCGGTACCACCTTCCCGAAGCTGAAGACGCTTAAGGCCGGTGTGAAGGACAACGCGATCGTGGGGCCGATCTGGCAGCGCCATTTCGGTGACCGTTAAGACCAGAGGTGTAGATCCCCATTCGGTTTGCGGCCGATGAAGGTCGCCATTGCGATGCGGTCCTTGCCGTTCGGTTCCGCGACGGGAAAAACCTCATGCGGATTGCGTGAATTGAAGAGAACCACCTCGCCTTCCTCGGGCCGGAAGGTAAAGGTCTGCGCGCCCGCAACGGCGCTGTAGGGCAGCGGGTAATTCTCCGCGATTTCGCCGTCTCGGCTGTGCTGCCATGTCCACGGACTGTTGTGCACCGTCGTGTGCCCGCCCGCCCCGGCCGGCACCTCGGCGTAGAAGTTCCAGGCGAGCTGCGCGGTACAATCCGACACGGTGAGCTGCGGCGCCTGATAGGACGCGAAGTCCGCATGCAGCGCCAGCCCCTCGTTCGAACTGCGGATGATCGTCGCCGAATAGGCTCGGCCACCGGGATCGTGGGCGATCGCTACGTCGCTGTGGACGCAATCACGCAGACGCCCCATCAACCGCTCGACCGGATCAAACGCGCCCGCGAAGACCGGCGCCACCTCCGCGCGCGACGCCTCGGCGGCATCGAGATAATCCTCAATCGGTTTGGATTTGAACTCGAAGTAGGTCAGCCCGATGAAGGCAATCTTCTGCGCCTCGAAGGACGTCAAAGGTTTTTCAGTATGTGGACCCACATTCAAATCCATTGAGAGTTTTCAGAAGAGGTGAATATGATAACCCTTTATCTTGTGAATACTCTTTTTTGAAACTAGTTGTGGCAAGAGCAAATGACAACTTCAATTCCAGGGTATTTGTTATGCAGTCAATCAGTTGGTCATAATTAATCCTAGCTGTTGTTTATGGATAGTGCAGAACATTAGCACTGCACAAAATTACGAAATAGTTACTCACTTTAAGGTCAAGAATACCTCTTGTGATGCTCCTCAGAGCACAAATTTGTCAAAAGAATTAAAATAGAAAGAAAGAAACAGTAAACTCAGCCAAGGTTTTCTTATAGAGCCACACAGAATTTGGACCTTTCTGTAAACCAGGATACCAACCAATTCCTGGACACATCCCCAACTGACACATCCCCAATGGATACTTCCCGGACTGACACTTCCCTGAATGGACATACCCCCAACCAGGCATATCCCCGACGGTACATTTCTCGGACTGTAATGTTAACCCTTACAGAATACATCTTAACCCTTCTTGTGGGGACTTTTTATATGCATTAGAAGGTTAGGGGGTGTGCCCCTCAGTTCAGTGGAGAAGATAGAGGACAGGCCAGTTAGGCTGAGCCTGACCTATTATTTTCATTGAAAACTTTCAAGGAAAGCCCTCCCCCATCCTCACAAACAGGTTTCTTTTATCATCACTCTCATTTGTTCATAACCACAGTAAGCCCCTATTTATACCATCTACAGTAGATTATCCGACCCCACTCTGATAACACATACACACTTTTTCACACGAAAGACTGTTGCCACCATGGACATGCAGGTATAGTAGCTTATTACAAACTGTAGCTTATTATCACTGCTTGTCCAGGTTGCCACAGCCTCCATTCAGAAACTTTGGGTTTTCAAGAAAATGGGCAGACTTCCCTTGATCATCCCTTACAGAATGTCTGTTCAGGGGAAATGTCCATCTGGGATGTGTCCAGATGCACATGCAGACATATTGATTGCTATCAGCAATGAAGAAACTTTTAGGCATGAATTAGGACCAAAAGAGTCATGTAATTCAAAATGGTTTATAAATATTTGAACATTAGTGTTTACAACTTTAAATTGACCAACTTTAATGCCTGAATTTAATTCTTGTTTAGTGTTAATCCAGTTTTATTCTTTTCTATATGTTTCATCTCTGTTTGTATATATACACTACCCTCCCAAAAGTATTTGAACACTTACAGAAGATGAAGATGGCAGCCGTCAACATAGGCAAATCTACTTCCGGATTGATTGCACAATAATTATTCGATCGGACAAGTCTTTTCATTCTAACCTATACCAATTGAAAGAAAAATTTTCAAAGATTTTTGTAGTTATGCAAATTTATGCTTCACATTTTGGCGCTCTTTTTAAATTTTGTCAGACACGTCTTTACTATCAAAATGTCGAGCTATGATGAAACGAGCAGAAAGAAAGGCTGTTTACAAATTTGGTGATACCTCAAATACACGTCATTTGATTTTAAAGTCGCTTCAGGAGCAGTATCAGCATTACTTAAGAAACGATTTGAGAAACTTTGGGGAATCTAGAGCGTGTTGTTACGACTGGATCAGCTATCATTTGACTGTTAGTAGAAGTAGCCACTCAGACTACGATGAAAACGTTAATATATTTTACCAAATGACAAATCGAGGGATATGGATAACATCAGTCGATTGCTAAATTATTGGTTACTATTATTTCATCAAAGTGAGCGATCAAGAAGACATTTGATATGGACACAGATGAGTTTTCGAGTAACATCTTACAAGTCAGTTAGGAGCTTTTTGGACAACAATGGGATCCTGTAACTGTCTCGAGAACATTGTAAACATTTAACCGAAATTAATAACTAAAGTATTTGTTAAAAAACATGACATATTTGGGCCCGAGATGTTTATCTTTGCATGGAAACATTTTGATAATTGCTAACTTGAAAGTTAGCCAATATGTAGGACAAAAAGATCACTTGAAAGGTTTCACAATGCCACTTCCTTGAAGAAAAACACCCAAACGCCCACCTTCTTGAGAGAAAAACTTTCCTAAGTTAGGCGAACCAGAATCGATAATACAACTTTTAATTTGAGGTGGATACCACTGTGTAAAAATTTTAGTTTAGACTGGTTTACAACCCCCACCTGCAAATAGCAACCACCACCTTAGAGGCCAACCCCCACCTGTAAATGGGATTCGAGCCAACCCCCCCCTAGACCAAAATTTTTGAAAATGCTTGACCCCCCCCCCCCCATCTGCCTGGGGGGGGGTGCGAACTATGATAAAATGACACAACATAACGTAACATAACAGATGTAACGTAACATTACGTAACATAACATTACATGACGCAACATAACGTAACATAACTTAACATAACATTATAATATAAAAGAACGCGGACGTCCACTAGTGTAAAAGATATCATTTCTGTATACCTTTACAAATGTGTCCATTACAAAAAAAAGATAAGTTTTTTTTATATTTATTGGAGTTGGATAAGGACCGATAGGAATGGTTTTCTTATTTATTTTGCTCCTTAACTGGAAATAACGAGCTAAAGCAGCAGAAATTGTCGTTTAGTAAAAATGATCCTCAATAGGTTGCGGACCCATACCCATACCTTTTGTGGATCCAAACTTACCGACCACCGTCTTAAGAGACCGCCCATCCTAGTTTCGAAACAAGAGCTCTATTCACGTGCATCAGTATAGGCAACTGAGACTGCAAAGACCAATAGGGCTATTCATTTCCGTGATGTAAGTCTACTTGATGTTAATAGTTTCTTGTTATGGAAAAGAATACGTCATTTAAATAGATTTCACATCACGCGTTCAAAATAAACCATAAAAATCACACATACGCCCAATGTTGTACCTTTATTGCCATAAAACCAACATGTGAATAAGACTGATCTTGTTATCAAACGTTGCCATGCTTATCTGTTCAAACATACCTTAAGAATTGGTTCCATATATGGTCTGATGAGACGTGGCGCATTCGATACTAAATGGCCAAGCATGCGCGCACTTTGTTCTTTGTTCCTACCAACGCTGCTGTACTCAAGTTCCGTCAAAATCTAGAAAAGAGAGCAGACGCTTGGATACAAACAATCTACGAAAGTTCGCCCGACTATCATCCACAAAATGTGGTAATTTATAAGAAGTATTGAGCTACGAGTGGTGGCAACAAAGTGGAAGAAGCTATGAATGGTGATTCTACGACATTCATCCCCCGGACATATACCCCCCCGACAATCAACCCCGGACAATCACCCGCTGCGACATTAACCCCCCAGGGTATTCACACTCTGCAACATTAACGTCAAATGGAAAGTTTTGTGAATATCGTAAGGGGTTAATGTCGCAGAGGGTGAATATCGCGGGGAGTTAATATCACAGGGGGTGGTTGTCCGGAGGGTATATGTCCGGGGTATATGTCCGGGGGTGAATGTCGCATTACCATGAATGGTAGCTGCACAGTGGAAGCTGCAAGTAATGAACAGCAAGAAACCTTTCCTTACAACAAAATTTGCTTATTTTTCTAACTAAGTCCTGCTTTGGTTAAAATAACGTAAATATAAATACCGGATAGACAACATTTTGTGAATCTTCTATTCTAATAAATTCTGTGCTTTTATCTAATAATGGCATTAAATTTTTGTTGAAATCGAGTAATCGTAACACAGGCATGAACAGCTACATACGCAGTGAAGTATCAGCGCAGTGTGCATTCACACAGTCGAAGGATGGTATGAATATAGCAGTAGATGTATATCCTCAACAGTAACAATATTCAACAACAAGATAAACTTTCTCGCAACGCGACTTATAAAACGTGAGTCCAACTTTCGATCGCTGTTTTCAAAACTAACAAGAAAGTGTCAAGTTCAAAACAATGTAACTACGGAAACAATGACCACAGGGGTCCGATAGTTCGAAAACCGTAATTTGTTATTCAACAGGTGTCATATGACCCGTCATTACAACATGCTTCATTTGCTCAATTTGACTCAACCCTCCCACTATTTTTTCAGTAGCAATGTTGAAATTATTAGTTCAGTACGGTAGAAAACATCAAATAACCTCCAAAACTGCCAAAGTTACCCCAGTTTATGGGTATTATCAATACCATACAAGAAAACCTCCCACTAAAAAAGGAACGTATATAATATGCAATTTGAGAGAGCTGATGGGATTCGAACCCACAACCCATCACCTCAACAATTGGACCATCTTACCCAAAAACTGAGGTGAGTTTTTTAAGTGTCAATTTCCATGAATTCTAATTCACTCAGTGGGCACGGGAAAATTATTGATAATATAATATTTATATATTGTCTTTTGGTTCAAATACCAACAGTTTGCTGCGTACTTACTAGGTTTTGCTGAAAATGCATGAAAAATGCCTAAAATAACTTTGATCCACTAAAAATTCGGCATTATTTATAAGATTCATTTCATTTTGTTTTTTAACAAATGTGCATTGGCCATGACAACCAGTCCCTTGGTTTGTTGGCCTTGTATATTTTACCTTACAGATTTTAGTGGTATTGATATAATTGTCCATTCCTTAAAACCAAAACAGCTTAGCCTAAATATCAAAAACAAATAAAATGTTGGGATGCTCCAAATATTTTTGTAATATTGGAGTGTATTTGTACAAAAATAAATGTTTTGTTTTAAAACCTTTTGTTATCTAATTCAAAATAGTTTACAACTGTTACCAAATCTAAATTATTAGCACTTGCACTGTGCCTATTATAAACTTGTGTATATATAATATGCATATGTATAGAAGTATGTTTGGCAAACATACGCTTAAAATCTCAACTCTTTAAATGTGATGAAATATATACCACCAAATGAGACTATTGAATTTGAATTGTAATTAATAATGTTGCTTTCCTTCTTTCATTGAACAAGCTTGTTATAGCAGTGGTACCTTTTCTGTTTTATCACAAAGGCATGACCTTCCTTATTTCCTGTCGCTTTGCCTCCAACTGACAACTCACAATACTTGTAACTCACTTTAAACAACAAAAGTACACTGTTTTCAAACATTTGGCTTGCTTTCAAAATTTTAAATCTTCATGTCTTAAAAAATTACTATTAAAACCCCAATTTACTCAATAGCAAACATCTATTGTTATGCACAAGACCTTGCAAATCATTTTATAGTTTCTGGAAGTGGATAAGGATCTTAATACAAACCTAAAAACAGACAAACTAACTATGATTATCACAAAATTTTGGACGCAAAAAGTTGCTTTATACAAGATAGGGGTATTTATTCCTTGCATCTCACTTCATAATTCCCTGCTAATATATTTCTGGTGGTCCATATTATTACTTCTTTTGAATTTATCACATAAACAGAAGCCTTTGTATCAGAACCTCACCAAACTTGATGTTATACACTGGCAATTAACAGTTAGAAAGGCAAACTAAGAAAATCTTTATCTCTCTACTTTAATGCCAGTAGATGGAATTGATAACAACTACCTTGTGATGACGAATATAATTAAGTCTTGGTTGCTGCTGCTAGATATTGCCAATAACAATAATGATGGTGGTGATAGTGATGCCAACAATGGTGATCACCATGATGATGGTGGCTATTATTTATAGATTCATACAATTGTGGCCAAACCATTTCAACCATCATGACATAACTTAAAAGTATAAAAATATCACATCTTTATTATGTAAAAGATGTAGAAACATCTACCTACCTAAGCCAAATAAAGCAGTGCATTCCCCTTTACAAATTTAATTGGCAGTGTCTGGTACTGAACACAAAGCAAGTAGATATACCTACTTTCAACTACAGCCTGGAAAAGAACTTGATCTCTCTATTCTATGGCTTACACTAAGTAGACGGTAAAACGTTACTGAAACGTTAAGACATGATTGGACCCAATAATTAAATCTATCTTCCTGTGTTCACCCGCACGTAAAGTTGATTATTAAAAGACAAAAACCGACCAAATGACATGTATTACACAATGACCAAAAGCACCTTGGTGGAATGTGAACCCAGCCTCCCTGCCCCCCCCCCCCCCCCCCAATCCGCCTTAATTCCCCCGTCGATGCACCAATAATAATAAGCAATGAGTCGGTGCCAATATTATAACAACAACTTTTGACATTATCGCTTTGCAAGTCTATCCATCAAAGACACTACCACAAAATCTCACATTCATGACCATCCTCCTTTGTTGCGTAATTGTTAGAGAGTGACATATCTAACTGCCTTTGTCGATCTTAGTGATAAAGACTTCCAAGTACGCAGGCGGTGATAATACGGTGCTGGCCAACATTGAGTGGGGAAGGGGGTAACCAAAACGTAACCAAAACAAAATGCGGCTTATGGGAAACCTATCGTCACAGACACGGCGTCATCCGCCAAGGAACCTTTCCAAAATACGTAACGTTGCAAAACACATCAGAGAAAAGGAAGACGCACAGACAGACCAGAATCTTGAATAATATTCCTAAAAAGGAGGACAGTAGTTAGCCCCGCTCCCGACTCTTTCGTGGATTGGCGCCGTCTACAACAGGGGTTAGAATCTCACGGCATGCAAAGAAAAGTATCAGTGGCCCACGAGTAAATATGTACATTGTGGCTTCCTCCGATTTCACAACTTGATAGATACATAGAAGATCTTTCCTACATGTCGAATACCCGGCATAAATTTTTTTGTCTCCATATTCCAAGTATTGTGGCTCTTGTTGAACTTGCCTCTCTAAAAATGTGAAGCCATCTCTCACAATGAGGTGTAAGGTTGCCGACCTATGTTATACAAGAATGTTAAGAGTAGCTGCTGACGTGACCATTAAAGAATTTAACAGGGAGTTCTAGAAGGCTTGTCTTTTCTTCGGGTATTAACTAACAGGAAAGTACCATCAACGCATCTACGAGCACGTGTTGGACGAGATCAAGATTGTTGAAACAGTATTTAAGACAACACTCAAACGTATTAGCAAGGCCCTATGCTTTGAGTAAGGAGAACAAAGGGTATCTTGGTGTGACTTCCAAGATTAAAGTCTCCATCTTGGACCTTGATTTTTAGCTTCCACTTGTACTGTTAAAAATATTGTGTTTTAGTAAATCGCACCAGACAGTGCTGATAATTGTAGAGATTGTGTTTTGCAGGAAAATAAAAAAGTTTTGTTCCCACAGTTATGTTTGGTTTTGCTCTCTAACATAACTACTACGTCCGTGGCTATTTCTTTCAGTAAAGGTCATATAACCTGCTGCCGATAGTTTTGATTTATGTCCAATCGAATAAAGTTTGTACACTGCCGTTGACTTATGGTCTGCTATTAGGTATGCGACAAAATATAAAAGTAACAGTATCGTTTGAAAAATGTATCGTTTTCACTAACAAATAATTTGGACTTTTAAAGCTCCGAATTTCACCGCAATTTTAGTTAAGCGATTCGTATGGAAATAGTTGAAAATGTATAAACTCCTCCGTAGCTGAGAATTCAGGAATGAGTTCGCGTGCCCAGAACACACGTTCCGAGTAAGTAGCTCAAGTTTCCAGTAGAAACACAAAGCATTCCACTGTTTTCTTCATTAGTTAGTTCCTGTATCAAGTATTTTCTTAGCGTTTTTATCTTGTAATGCGCAGGAGAGCACCTTATTATGAAACCTGGCGCAACATAAATGTAGATGATTATTATTAGTTATTGTTGTTGTTGTTAGTTGCATTCAATTTAATGCGATGATAGCAAGATAACATAATCACCGAAAACTTCATTACGTTTCACCTAAAAATTTATCCTTTTACTTTTCGTAATAAATAAACACAGTTTTCCCCGAAACACAGCAAAGTATGCAATTTACAGAGCATTGTTCCACAAACATGACTCAAGCACAACCCCTCTCCTTTGCATAAGATATTACCTGATATCTTATATACCTTTATATGCCTTCATAAGGGTTCAATGACTAATTTCAGTAAAACATCTTTTTCATTTGCCTCTGTTAGTTTTTTGGTTTCATCTTGGCGGAATTCGATTATCCGGAATTCAATTATCAGGAATTAAATTATCCGGAATTCGATTATCCAGAATTCGATTATCCGGACGTCGTAAAAATTGTAAATGTTTCTTTCTGCTTCAGCAAATTTAGAAAGGTTGGTGTCACGTGGTGCTGCAATATTATCAAGTCGCACTGTTTAAAACAAATAATTTCAATCATACGTACACGGCACCCACAGCCAAACAACAGGCGCCCCGTTGCATTGACCGGTTCCTCGTATATTTGTGACATCAAGCCCTGGCAGAACCAGTAAGTAGGTCAACTTGCTTGCGATGACGGGAAGTTGCGGCGGAAAGTCGAGTGGCATCTCTGACGCAATGCCGTATCACGCAATATCTCAAAACTTATCTTGGACTCCTTTTCTTTCATACTTCATCTGTGAACTGACCAGTTAACGTTGCAAATAATACTGAATTACCAATGAGTTGTATTTTTTTCGATAATATGGATTTTTCGATTTTTTGTTTTTCCCGAAAAATGTTCGGCTACTCTCGAGTGCCAAATAATTGTACCCGCCCCGCTTATTAACTTTTTTTGAAATTTATAAACCCCCTCGCCCCTTATTAGGACCCCCCGTTTATTATATTCAAGGAATTTTTCCAGTACTCAAAATGTAAATGATGTATGAAAACAGTTGAATAACTTCATTTGACCCTGAAACAGTTGCTGGTTAGTCAATTAGTACGATTTTTGTGCTCATGTGCCATCCTTCTTTAAAACTTTAACGATATTTAGACTGGACTTCAGACCCCTCGTTTATTTGGACCCCCCGTTTATTAACTTTAGACCGTTATGATAACCTCCCCGTTTATTCAGACCCCCCCGTTTATTTGGCAGTCCAGAGTACATGGTTTTGACCGACTGGATAATCGACAATGCACTGTATTACCACAATAGCTTGCAGTTTTAGAGAGCTGGTATTGTACCCTGCACAATGCCACTTTTACGGTAGTGCCACATTTATTCTTTCTCTTCTTAGCTGACTATCACTGATGATCCATTTCAAAATTACCTTAATGCACGGGAGTTCTACCATGAAAGAGCAATGCACAGGAGGGGAAAAACACCAGATGCGAACGAGTACGTAAACTTCTTCAACTATGATTCTGTTTTTTAACTTTGCAATTAAGAAGTAAAAATAATAGTAGATGATAAGGCTAAAATACAATGATTACATGGAAAATAATAACAATGATCATAATGAAGGAGATAATGCTGATAATGATAATAACCATCAAACTGATGATGATGATGATGATGATGATGATGATGATGACGATGTTAATGGAGACAATGATGATAAATGACCATGATACAGACGATGATGATGATGATGATGATGATGATAGGGGCAATGATAATGGCAATAATGACTATGATACTGACGATGATGATGATAATGCTGATTATGGCGATGAGAATGATGGGGATAATGATGATGATAATAATGCCCATGATAATGATGATGATAATTTGATGATGATAATTATAATGATGACATTTTTGATTGTATGGATACTGCTGAAAAGGAGAGAAAGAAGGGCCACAGAAAGAACTAGAAAGAAGGAGGGAAGGAAGAAGTAGATACAATAAGGAATGTTAAGATAACAAGGCAGTCATAAAAGAAGGGAGAGATTTAGGATAGAAGGATAAAAGAGAAAAAAAAGAAAAGTCGAGAATCGAGGAATTGATGCAATACTGTCGCAATAAGTACTGTCGCCATCATCGTCACCTCATCGTATCCTATCCTATCCTATGCTACACTATACTTTACTAACTTACATTACACTATACTATACTATACTATACTATACTATACTACACTATACTGTACCAAACCATACTGTACTATACTATACTATACTATACTATACAATGCTATACAGTACTATACTATACTATACTATACTATACTATACTATACAATGCTATACTATACTATACTATACTATACCAAACTATGCTGTACTATACTATACTATTCTAGGATCCCTACTCAAGATTCATTTAACAAGGCACTAGAGAGAGACAATCTATGTCACCACCTGTGCTCGAACCCGTGACCCAAGCTTTCACGGCGTGTGCTCTACAAGCTGAAAACTGAGCTAGGTGACCTCTATGGTGACATTCACGATTTCTCCAGTCACCATAATGGCTCAGAATAATCCACCGGTGAACATCAACATCTTTGACAGTGCAGGATAAGGGACTGTTGTGGCATCTCAATGAACGTTGAGGATATGCTCTTAGGTTTACACATCTTAGCTGGTACATCACTACGTCTCAAAAGTGAGGGTTCAGGTGTCGTGTCTCGATGGCGACTTTCTGAGTTTTCGTAAAAACAATTTGAAAACTTTCTATCTTTATTACATTATGCTGGAAGCTATAATTAGCGTTCCCTGTGCATTTTATCATTTGCAGTTTCTTAAGATTGCCCTGTTTCTGTAAATCACTGCATGAACGTTAGTCCTACTTGACAATGATAGTGCTCTGCCTTCTTACAGGGTGGATTTATGCATGTGCTATGAAGCCTTTTGTGCTTTTGTCGTTTCTCATATCATCCTTTCAGTTGTCAACTATCACGTTTTTCACTGAATCGTTTTGCATTTCATGGCTGGTTCCCAGATCTGTAAGTATTTTCAAATTCTGCCAAATACTCTGTATTTTTTTCCAACCAATGATCTTATAAAGTAGCCTGCTCAGATCGTACAGAATGAGTAAATGTATTTGTTGACAAGAATCTGTAGCTTCCACATATATGTACATTGTAGATATATCTATACACCACTTTCAATACCAAACATTGTCTCATCTGCCTTTGCTATACAATGAAATTCGAGAGAGGGGCTTCGCAGCCACACAGCCAAAATTTCTAACTTTTCTATTCCTTCATAAACCAATCTCTTGAGTAACCCACTTATGTATAAACGGCTAAGAGAAGGCATCTAGAATACTCAAAATGCAACGTAATATGTTAGCGGCTAGGCTCTGCCGTGATTCCATCAAAAGGAGCGTACAACATCAACAGACCTACCAGCTGATGGAAGGAAGCGCCCTTCACTCATCTATTCCAAAATGGGAAACATAACTATATCTCTTATGAAAGGTTTCAAAACCGTGACAATGTTACTTCATTTGCGTAGAATTGCGATTCCCCTCTCTTCAATTTTTGGAAAAATGGCAGAATTCTATTTTGTAATTCATCATGTAAATATAAATACTCATTATGTAAATTGATAAAACACACTTTCATGATGGGTTCAAGTTGAGGTGTTTGTAGTAAATTTGGTTCATTCTAGCTTTACCACTTGGAGTTAACAGCCTCGCTACCAAGTTGTTTATATAAGTAAAGAGTTAGATGACATAACCTATAATTGGTGACCTCGACACCATCTTAAAGTTGAAAGCCTTGCTACTATTGCGCTAAAAGGTCGTTTGTGTAGGTAAGGAATCACATCACGTAAGCTATAACTCTTGCGCGGCAAATCATCCAGCCAGGCTTCGCGCCGAGTGCGCAGCCATGGTTATTTTCTGCATTCTCTTTATCTCGAGTTGGTAGCCCTAGCTCGTATTAAACATAAACAGATTGTGAACCCAGATTCTCATTCCTTTCTTAATTTCACTGACTCCCTCTGTCTCTCTCTCTCGCGCGCTTAGGTGTCATGCATAAGCGCGTTTACATCCATTCTCTTCCATCTATCCCTATCTATCCATATTCAGCGCTATTCTTCCTCTACACGTGTCCTAGGAACTTTACATTTTCCATCTTATAGGTACAATCAATGCTTTTACACTTAATTTATGCTAACACATCTTCATTTGATAATCCAAGACGCCTTCAGCATTTTGCGTATCGACAGTTGCCAGGAGTCTCTTTCGCATATTGCTGGATATTGTCCATGTTTCAAACTGACCATATGTAGCGTTTCAGAGTTCTCAACCTTGTGAGCATAGATAGGCCTACTCGAGTGGTCCCTAAAGATTGTCTTTTTCTTGTTGAAAACACTTGAATAACTTCCCATGCAACATTTGACCCTGAAACAGTTGCTAATTAGTCAATTAGTACAATTTTTGTTCTCATGTGTGTCATCCTTATTTAAAACTTTTACCAAATTGGGACTGGAGTTCAGAACCCCCGTTTGTTCGGCACTCCAGAATACTCACTCACTTATAGACGTATTTGTTATTTTAGGAAAATTCTGTATCAGCTGCCTTTCTCCAGTGACGGGATCAGAGAAGTTGAGTTTCCGCTTGGCAACTTAAGTGTTATGAAAGAATCCAGTTGCTACCTTATAACAGCAGAGATACATAAATATTAAAGTTTAGAAACATATTATGCTGAGTATCTTTGTCTACAATTTTCAGGTTTTTCATTGATGAGAATGAGAAGTGGCCATTTTACCGACTGATTCTCGATGATTTAATTCATTCCTTTCTTATTGATTGGAAAATATTCTTTCCTACTTTACGCAAGACATTTATATGTAATGTGTAGTTCCCACTGGTAATATCCTCTAAACAGAACTTTTTACACGTCTCTTTAAAGTTGAAACCTGAATCTCCATCAACATACAATAACCTGCAAGTACACTTTTTCTCTACATTACGATGCCACGCCTCCTTAGGCCTTCCTCTTTATTTTGGTCTTCGGAACGTCCATCCCCCTCCGCGTCTCGCCTATCGCTCGCATGTCTTTACCATACTTGGAAGTATTCCTCTGAGAGCAATCGCAAGGCTTCTCATTGTTAAATGCCCTTACATTCTAGTTTCCAACCTCTGTGCAAACTTCGGGATCTTTAAATGCCCACGTCACTCTTCTCACATTCTCTAGTCTTAGAACCAAGGACGTTATTCTAACATTTCTTACAAGTGATTGATTAGATTTGTATATACGTCATTTGTATATACGTCATTTTCTCGTGCATGTAAGTTTACTATGTGCAATAAACTGGTTATTAATTAATCAAAGAAACCATTTAAAATGGATAAGTTACTCCAACACGTTTATACATTGAAACACAGTTTGATACTTCTAGTTATCACCGAGTCTCATTTACACTATTGGCCATAAAATTTTCAGGCTGCTGGTTAAAGTTAGTAAATACTGGCCACTTGTATGATAGGTATTTGAATTTTCTAGAGATATTTCTTGTCTGTTTCTGCACCTCCGTCTATCAATTCATGTTCTAGTGGCATCTAAGTGATTTCAATGGAAAGGCATTGAATTTTGGATTATTCAGTTTTAGGATGACATGTTTCAGAACAATATAGAATGATTAAAAGGAGCTAGTGTGTTTATAATTTTCATCTTGGTTGCCCGAAAGATGTCCGTTCTGTGCAGAGGTGAGTCAGGGAGTTTTTTTTAGAAAGGTGAATGTTTTTGCTTCGTTGGCAGTTCTGTAAACATACAACACACTGGGGAGTCAAAGGAGTCTACGACGTTTACGCTTTGTGACTCTTTGCAACGCATGCTCAGCAATTATGCTTAGAGGTCCATATACCTCTTACGACGCTAGGTGGATCGGCCGCACCGACAAATCTTTTACGACCCTGTATTATTATCCAAACAAAGTTAGAGCAGTGGCCAACAACCACAAAAGTGAAAGGAGAATTTCCACTCAGTAAGGCATCACTTTACATGAATCGGCCAGCGGTGGTTTATTAATTTAGTGGTGGAGAGGGAGGGGCGGCACTCAAAACAGGGCCAATTTTAACACCCAATATACTGGTGTGCACGGCTTTTCCTAAATTATACTTACATAGTTACCGGCATCCGCACAGTAGTCATCGTTATTAATCATTCCAAAACCAACAAAACAGATCTTTTTTCCAGGGGTGGGGGTGGCTTTGGCAGCCCCCCTTGGGTTTACCACCGGAAACAAAAAATAAGATAATGCCTCCTATAATTCGTTGTGCTATACATTTTTGACGTCAGTAGTAGAACGAGTACTATTTACCAATCTCCAAGGTCACGGTCATAGCTTCTTGTGAGGTTATAGCACCTTGCTTTATTTACTAAAAGCAGGGACGAAGCAAAGTAAATGTTTAGTGAGCTGCGCCACTTTTTGCCCCGCCCCGGGGGGGGGGGGGGGGGGGGGATTATTCACAAAACATGAATAAATTATGGGGAACATCTCCATAACAAGACATACAACAGTTACTGGGATTTGTTTGTCTCCTGCAATATCTGCATGATTCATAATATTTATTATTATTAAAGGAAAATTATGGAGGGGGTCAGCCCCCTTCCCTCCCAAATGTCCACCGCAGGTACGCCCTAACGACGTTTTACACGACAAATATACGTCAACGTAAAATCAGAATCATACTAAAAGAGCATTAGATCCGTTGACGTAAGCTTTACCAGAGTTGATTACAACAACGTTCAAAAATAACCAAAGTACTTGAAAATTAACACACCTGGAAAAATTTTGGATTGTGTGCAAGAGCCTTGTTGAAATCGAAGATCGCCTTCATATTTCTCAACTTCATCTTGGAAAGTCCTCTCTGGTAATATGCCTGATAGAAAAAAGGAATGCAGTACTAAAGTTAGGGAGAACAGGAAGCAACCGTAATATATGACTGTAACAATCATAGTTCAATTATAGTAATAAATCCGTCACTATTCAATGCTGCTCACATCCCTAGATCAGTGCACCCCTCTTGCTCAAAACTTTGTTACAGGTAATCTCTCGATCAAAGACCCCAGATAAGCAGAGGGACCGACATTGAAACTACCTTAAATAAACAGAAAAAACACCAAACAGGCTAACTAAAAAATAAAGGGCAGCTGCGGCGACGCCCCTGAATTTGTGCTATCGAGAAGCAAGCCATGAAGCAGACTCAACTGCCCAGTAGGACCGCCTCTCGCGGATTATGGAAAGCATCTGTCATCGATGAGAACAGATACTACATCCATTTCGTGCCAAAAGGCCGGTTACAGGCACCTCCTTCCCCACATAATAGCCAACGAACAAGTAGATCAGTATTATCTGAAAGCAGACCCTCTCTTTGTCTGCGAGTTTGTGTCTTTATATTTATAAATAAAAAATAAGAGTATTCCTGGGTCTCTCATTCAAAGACCCCTGACGAGCAGGGGGGGGGACATCGAAACAACCCTAAAAAAACCAGAAAAACCGTCAAAAGAGCTAACTAATAAATAAAGGGCAGCTGGAGCTCCCAAGGGTAACGCCCCTCAATTTAGGCTTCCGGGCAGAGAAGCAAGTCATGAGGGAGGCAGGAATAAGGGTATTCCTTTATGTAAGCGCACCCCGCCCCCGTGCATAAGCACACCGCAAAATGGAAACAAATAAGCGCACCCTGTAGTTAAAAATATTTATACTATCTAACAATACTATGTTACTGCTGTACTAATAGAAGCTCCTTTGCATAAGATCGCACCAGTTCATGAAACAAATATAAACGTCAACATCGCATCACTTGTTCAGCACCAGTGTGCTGTATCAGATTAAACACTGAGATGGTTTGCGCATGCGTTAAGGATCGATCACCAACGTATCCCAAAAGTTGCACTGAGATGGAAAATACCAATCAAGAAGACAAGCATCTTTTTCAGGGAAACGTATAACAACGAGGACAAAAAAAGTATGCAAACCCTTACTGTATGCAGAAAAGTGGTTTTCAGAGCTCACAAGACTAAAAATAACCACTTTTAGAGAAAATAATGACGCCATCACAAAATCACGTAGTAAAATTTTAATTTTTTCTTACATTTTTTTAAAGTTCTTATAACAACCTACGTTTTGTGATCCAAAACGTTTTCAAACAAATTTTAAGCAGGGGGTAATTTCACACCCCCCCGCCCCTGGTGAGATCAAGACTCATCAGACCATGTTGGGAATAAGGTAAAGCAAACAAATGATCGCTATGTGAGGCTTTAAATCCAGCAACCACTTCTTGACACCAAATGTGAGGGGTGGCTTGCGGCAGGGACGCTCGGCACAGACTGGATATAATTAACGAAACTTCCTTTACAACACTCAGCGTCGGGAGCACGAATCTATTTCAACTATCAAATATCAAAAATTTTAAAATGCATTTTCATACTGTGCAAGTAGCAAAAATGCCATTTGCATCAAATAGGTGCCATTCCTGGCTCTCAAAAATCAGGGTTTTTACTTTTTTAACAGTTGCCTCAATAATGACGTCATTATCGTGTCACGTGACCATTTTAGAAGGAATGAGTTATTTATTTTTTTATAACCAATTTTTTCTATAAACGTTTACAGTCACATCTTGAGACGTTTCTGAGATGTTGCGAGGAAACAAAAAGCTCCGCGACACATTTTCTAAGATCATAAAAGCCCATACAAAATAGGGCTAAAAAGCTATTGTTTCTCGATTCTTCATCTGGTACCACTTCTTTACGTTGTCTTCTAACCTTGAGTTTATAATCCACAATACATAAAGCAACGATGGTAATGTTTTAAAAACTTACCACGGTTTATAAACCAACATTGACATTTTGAAGTGTCCAACATCATAAAACTTTAAAATGAAGGTGCATAGGAGGGAACGTTTTTATTCCAGCTAGCATACTTTATCCTCTGATGTTTGGTGAATGTCAGTAAATTAGTTAGTTGTGAATGTTTTGGTTTTATTACTCTGTTATATTGTATCCCTCCCCTATTATAAAAACAAAATTTAGATATCTCCTCTCCATAAACTTGGAAATGTTGATGCAATAGTTGTCCTATCCGAGGCTTACATATAGGTTATAACATAGTGTAACCGAATCACTTTCCTCCCGTCGGACGTTCTGGAACGATCGTAATTGGTAACCCACTAGTGACAGTGTTACAATCGATTTAGTAGCTCGAATTTAGGTTTCGATTTTCTCTTCTCATCAGTAATTAGCTCAAAGTGACAACATTGAGCGTGTCCTCTCATCCTGAGATTTTTTCTCGATACAAAATTGTTCCCGTTTTTGTAAATCATAAAGAATTTGTCAATAGATCATAAAGAGAGTTGTTTTCTAATTAACAGCAATACCTCCGATCTTGTCGAGCCGCTCGCGACTCTTACAATTCGATTCACGAGAACTTATGGTAATGAAATCTGTTTGTTTACTGGCAGTCCTTGTTCAGAAAAATAAGAGATTAGGTACAATGTCAAAAAATATTCTGTCTTATGTATGTATTGCTCTGTCGGAATATTGGACATAATTTTCCAAAAGCTATAAAGTGGCTTTCAATGATTCTACCAAAAGGAACAGTGGTCAACAATCATTGGCACTAAAAAAACTATGAACTCGTCTGAGCGCAACACGACTCCTTCGAGGAAGGACACGATTTAGGATAATAATTCAACTGAAATATTATGGAACAAATTTCAATTGTCCTCCACGATTTTCACAAATCTGGAAATATAAATAGTGACCATTACTTGCGTCAAGTCGGCATGTGTTGTGTTTGATCTCATGCAAAATATAATTTTGTTCTTAGCTTGGCGTTTCTTTATTCAGCATTACTTCTAAAGAACCATCGTGTGTAAGTGAATCTTCTAGCAGGTTCTCTTTAAACTAAATCAATCAATGTATAATACATTGTTAACACAGAATTTATAGATATTGAAACGATTGAAATTTTCGATAGGTGAGATATGATCGATGGAAAAAATATATAATATTATATATAATATTATATAATATATAAACAGATAATATTTTAGCACCACTTAAAACAGAATTAACGAAAAGTAGCTGATCTAAATACGAAGTCCTTTTGCTTACATAGAGAAGGTTCACGTGAAGGTATGTGTACAGCCTCAAGGACAGAACGAAGAGGTTTCGAACGGGCTGTCCCTGATACCCTGAAATGTTGCGTGCTATACTCTGCTAAACTACATTGATTCTCTACCAGTTGTTCTAAAATGGTCGACTATTTTTGACCCCCGCTTCAAAGGAATTTTTAGTAATATCAAAGAGTACACTGAATTTTCTTTGTTATTTGTTGATCGATCGTCTCTTTTAGTCTTCTGATCCTACGGCCTACCTTAAGTGTATTTCTATTCGCGCAGTACTATTTAAAGTAGCAGCAGTTTTATTTGGCACAACAATGAAAATTGATGTACATAGATCTTTTAGAACTTTTTCTTTACCAACAATCTCTAGACTAACATCCTTAGCAGCCACTATCATTTCTTTTGTTACTTCATCAGGTTTTGTTGCTTTTGCATTTCTCATTTTCTTCAGAGCATGTTGTACATCTTTTGTCATAGTGGGTAGTCTCCTTGCTGTTTTTCCGGTACAATTCTTCTGTGTATTCTCCTCACTCTATTATGGCATGTTCTTTCCTTTTTAGGGATAGCTGCTTCATGGAATATCGACACTGGTAACTAGGAGCAGGAATGCCATAGAAGTAAATAAAATTGAAAGGATAATTCATCATACAGTTTAGCATTTTTAGTTTGACGAGTAAGTTCCCAACAACATACTTAGCATACATTAGCTGAGGTCCTAGTTGCTTATGTTTATTGGTTGACTAGACACGGTTAAAATACAATCTACAGGGAAGATTGACTTACACAAGGATAGCATACGTATGATTATCTTCCCATAACAAATCTTGATAAAACACATATACTGCAACATCGATAAACTACTGTACCAATGCCCAAAAAATAAACTTGTAAAAACACGTTTCTCATCGGCCGACCGACTCGTGGTTCCTTCTGCTTTCTATATGACGTTGGTCGAAATAATTGTCTTCTCGAAGGAAGATTTGCCTTCCTTTAACTCAACGTGGTACATGGAAAGTCATTTGTGTGACGTGCTACTTTACTCTTCCCGTAGGATTTTATGTAGCAGTCTTTACGTATTACTAGGATGTTGAGAATAAGGGCTCGAGATCGCATGTGTAAAGTAGCCAGTTGATGAAATTCACCTTAGAAGGCTTACACCGGAGCAGTTGAACTTTGACTTTCATATCGTTTAAGGTTCGCAAAGACTAAACTCTACCACAGGGGGCGGATATACGCAGACATACACCTGGGCCGAGCGAGACGTCTGAAAGCTTTCCAGTTTCGTAGACATCTGCCATGAAAAGGTTTTCTTAATATTCCTTTAACAAAGATGATCTTGAGCTTCAGTAGTTTGAGGCGGGCGTTTGATTGAGTAAACTTGACTGGTTCCGTCAGTCATAAGCAAAAGTTTAATTTGCTTCATCTTTCTGGTACAAAACGAGTCCCTCTTGCTAATAGTTCCCAAGATTCACAATTTCTGCATACAACAGTGAAAAAGGTATTAAATTGTTCTTCTGCAAAAGTACGTTAAGCATAGTGAGCAGATATCATGATTTTCATACTCGATTGTGGCTGTTAACATAATAATATAATAATGCACGGATTGCAGACAAGAACAGAAGTTGTCTGTGGATGGTGCAAACCATGACGTTGACAATCTGAAGGGATGTGATTGTTTTTGAGTTTAATTGTGCTGAAAGTCGGACATGGGCGCACGGTCAAAGGGTCTGAGGGGGGCTGCAGCCCCTCCAGTTTGTTAACATATTATTTTGGGGGGCAATACTTTTTTGCCCTATCTCCCTTCGATTCAACCGTCTGCAGAACCGTCGATTCATGTCCTAATAATAGTCGGGCAAAGGAGTACTTTTTTTGGAACATAATCCACAGTCCCTCCAATATTTTTCGTCCGTTGCGCCTATGAAGTCAAAAGATTCGCAATAACAGTTGCTTAAGTCAAATATGTTTTAATGATAGTAGAATATATGATATTGGGCTTTAAATAACAGATTCGCAGAAGTGAGTATGAGACAAACGCAGAGGTGAGTAACTTAGCAACACTTTTTAGTTGACTTCTTTATGATAACTTTACTTCAAAGTTAGAAGAGAAGGCTCTAGTAAACAAGGTTAGTCTGCGAGTAGGCAGATAACTTAACGTTTTCTGGTCCTCTAATTCTAGGTAGCGAGGACGCATGCGTCTGGTTGTATTTTTCTACCTTTGATTAAGCTTAAAACAAGATTATGTGGGATCTCTTCATCTTGACAAATATTTTAACATGGTTTTATCTAAGTGCAGATCTTATCTGCATCCGTTGCTAATTACGACACCCTTGCGATTCTTGCCTTCCTGTCTGTCCGCCTTTTTTAACACTTTCACAAAATTGAGACTATATTTCAGCCCCCCCCGTTTATTAACTTTAGACCGTGATGGTAGCCCGCCATTTATTCAGACCCTCCGTTTATTCGGCACTCCAGAGTAGTAAGCATGTCGTCGCCACAACGTAACCAAGGTCGTTATGGCCTAACGAGTGTTTCTGGTTTAGTCGCGTATTCAAAAGGAATGTTCACAACTTCATGCATGACACAACATTAAATTAATTGTCGTTCCCCATAAAGTTAAGAACTACTTTACTACAAAGGACCGTCTACCTTAGAGAATGTGCTCATGCGTCCTTTACAAATTTATTTGTTATTTGCACAGACATTACGTCATTTTCGACACGCATGCGTGAACACCTTCAGCAAATAGCGGGCCCCAAACATTTAAGGGCCTTAATACACCAGCAGCATGCCATGATCCTCGCTGAAGTGACTGTTTCAAAATTATCAAGTCAATTCCAAATTCAGCCTGAATAAAGGGACTTTACACATTCTATGGCGAAAGCGTGCTCTAAATCAGCAAAAGCGTCATGTAAATAACGAAAGTTGCTTTACTTATGTACTTTGATTTGTTATTCTTTTGTTTCAAAGCGGTATGAAGGAGTTTCTATGCTTAAGGTATCACACGACGAAACATGTATAAGAGAGATAAACTAGGAATGTTGTGTTATTTGCCACTTGTAACATTCACCACTGATAAGGACCTGGTAACCAAGTAGAGATGTTTGTTGTTGAATGAGACAAAATTTATAAATGAAATCGGCCTTTTTTTTGCAATAATGAAGTACTTCCAATTAAGTAGCACCATTGGTACAAAGTATTCGAATGCGATTCATTTAGGTAACTGCTGATGCGAAAAATCGAATCCGCCCCTCATCGCTGAAGAACAGTGAACCAGTGAAGAGGGTCCTAAAAACGAATTGTTGAATGAGAGATTTCATTTCTTGTTTATTTTATTTAAATGTTGTTGTTACACTGTTTGTTCTTGTTGACGTTGTTGACAAAGGTAATGCTGTGGGTTTCGATTCATAAATTTTCATTCCAAAGCAAATGGCTTGGAAATAAGAAAGTTTGCTTTGTTTACATCCCATCTGCTAAGTCTGTCAATTATCTTAAAGCCCCCAACTATTAGGCTCTCCCCCATTTATTTGTCATTCGAGGAAACAAATTCCAAACAAATCGAACACGTGAGTTCTGTCGAGAACTGTCCGAAGCGAAATATTACCAAACGTGAATGAAGGTGCTAAATTAAGTCGATAAAAAGTCCTATTTGATTCGTTAAATCTTTGAATCATATGAATGGGAAATTCTGCACAGTCAGCTTTCGCATATATAAAACCTTTCCGAACCTTTCTTTTCCCCTTCCTTTACTTCTCCCCTTCCTTTACTTCTCCCCTTCCTTTACTTCTCCCCTTCCTTTACTTCTCCCTGTTCTGTTTCTTAACATCTTTTATTTGCTCCTACCTTTCTTCATTCCACACATTCTTTGCTCATCTTACTCTTTATTCCTTTCATCTGGCCTATTTTCGTTCCTATGTTCTATTGGTCCGGTCTTTCCACAGTGCTACTCTACAAGTATGAGACCATGTCTCCTTTTCAGTAATTCTCTGTCTACCGTAAATGCCATGTTTTTATCATTGTAAGTATTCTTGAATCTTAATCTTTGCACCCAGAAATATTTAAACCGCGATAAAACGTTCTTCCATCATGTTTCAAAATACTCACAAATCTTCTCGTGATTTCACTTTCGCTCCCGTTCTGCCTGAATTCAACCTTATTTCAAAGGGGCCAATGTCAATGATTAAAAGACGACCTTCTGGTAGAAGGCTTGGTAGAAACAGTCTTAAGAAGGAACAAACGATCGACCGGTATGCATGAAAAGCAATCTCTAGGTAGCAAGCACTTCCTAGTCAGTACGTGATAGCACTTGCTTTTCCTAGGTGCTTCATTTCCGAAAGATCCAATCAGGGGAAACTGGAGGAAATGCATACCGAGGGCCAATCTGCCTGACTCTGTTTATACGTGAATATGTGGATGACACTGGCCAAAGGATTATGAAACCGTTGCCATCAATGGCAAGAAACAACTTTAACATCTTCCATCTGGATTTCAAGGTGTACTACCAAGTTCCCTTTCAACATCAGGGAGCCAACTGCCTCATATAAAGATATGCTCTATGTCATCAAGAAATTTGTGTATGGATCACCAGGATTAATACTGATTGATTGTTGAAGGAATTTAAGACCCTCCAGTCAAAGAAAAAAGATTTTGATCGCTTTTCTGATAAGCTGTATCATGGATGATACTGTTATTTTACAATTTGAGGATATGCTCAAGCTATCGTCCATTCCCTGATTCATGGTTAGAACTTGGTTTTGAATTCGGAATGATCGTTCATTCGCTGCCTCTCTTTTGGCAATGAGTGCACTGTTATTTGACTGCCTGGATTAGAGGAACTGTGATGAGATATGGTCGGTAGTCAAGAACTGCTGTCAGATGTTTAGCAGATAGAAAAAACACACAAAAAGGATGTTTTACTCCAGCTTATCTTAAGTATAAGCTCTTTAAAGTGAGAACTAAATACTTTTGCCTTTGAATGTTACACAATACAACACTATTTGTATCAACTGTTACAGCATAATGTTGAACTTCCAAGCGTACATTAACCCGATATATTGCTGGATGATACATCAGTGCTTTAAGGATTTTCTGAAAAATCATTGACTCATCAGGAACATGGATTCTGCTGATTGACGAAGTATATGTAAAGCATGTGCTGACAGATCATGGTTGGACTGTGTTCGGAAAGATAGCCGCCCTGGCTTGCAGGGAAATATACCTAATATGTATAGACTGCCGATCAAAGTTTTGTTTTTATGAAATTTATCAACAATACTCACCTACCCCTCTTATTTGTCACATCTCTGCAATTACTCACAGCATATTAGTTCGTTATCATTCGTTTAAAACAACCTTACTTTGTGTACTAAAGTATTTGACGTTAAAGCAAACCCAACATAAGGATCGTAAACATGCACTTTATCAATTTTAGTGACTTCATTGATTGCAATAGGGTCTTATCATGCGATTCTCACATTTTTGCATTCGCCCCCAGTCCATGCCCCAAGCTGCATGTTGAATAGGCCTGTAGTAAAGAACGCCATGTCTTAAACTTATACCAAAGGTCTGAGCTACATGGCTTGTCACATAATGCTGAAGGTCTAAGCTACGTAACTTGTAACAGTCAATGGACTTAACAACTTGGTGAGATTTAAACTGTGACTTTGAAAACTTTGATTCAACAGCCTTGAAGAAATGTTTTTCATTGTGACTAAATATTATTTCTTGATGTTGTGGCCATCATGGAGATGCATGGCTGACAGACTCAAATCTACATTTTGCTCTTTTCCAGTGTTCAAATCATGGTCACCATTAGGGCTGTCCACAACTAGTCGACTACTTATTTGGTAGTCAATGACTTAATAGATAGTGGACGACCTTGACTAGTCAATGACCTCAAGAATTCAATGACCTTGACTATTCGATGACCATCGACTATAAGCAGGCAAGAATGATTTCAAGAGTCAAACATTGTGATCCCATTGATACCTTGACCCTAGTAAAACTACTTTTGATTCCTTACTGATCTTAATTATGATAAGACAATTTCATTTTGCTTGATTCAGAGGCAGTCATAACAAAATTGCTTATGTTTTTTATCAATTTTAGCTGTATTTTTCTCTCCTTTGCATATGGATTTTCTGGTTGTTTGTTCTTGAAGTCATTTTGTGAGGAATATAGCAAAAGTGTAGCCAGTATGTAACACGTGGGGACATGCAGCCTTTGATGTATCAATTTAAATTTAAATTATTTGCGTCAAACTCTCCACAAGCCACAGGGTAACCTTAGATCATCCCTTGCATACAGACTCCAACCTAGCAATAATCAAGTGACATAAAACGCCTTAAGGTAACACTTTTAATTTTGACCACTTCATAAAATTTTTAAGAACAAAAAGGTTTTGATAAATATGATTCAAAGTTTGCCGGTAGGAAAGCTATCACGGTTGTGTCTTATTGACAAAGTACGTGTTGATACGCTTATCAAAACTCAGATGTGTAGTAATGCGTTTAGTGGATGACCGTGTCCGGTACACATCGGTAGGTGCGCCAGTTTTAAATTGATCGCTTCTCGGCCATTTGGCTGGGATTATGTGTTGTATCTGTTCTCATTGATAACACATCGATGGCAGGTGCTATCCATGGTCCGTGAGAGGCGGTCCTACTGTGCGGTTGAGCCTGCTTCATGGCTTGCTTCTCTGCCCGGTAGCACAAATTGAGGGGCGTTGCATTTAGACGCCCCAGCTGCCCTTTATTTATTAGTTACCCTTTTTGTTGGTTTTTCTGTTTATTTAGGGTAGTTTCAATGTAGGACCCACTGCTCATCAGGGGTCTGCGATTGAGGGACTTCCATTTTTAAATTGAGAATCTTCCTTTAAAATGACATGATACGGCCAGATAACAATGCATATGATCAATGCTGCATATATATGACAAATGGAAGATACTGATAAACCCTGAAAGTTCCATTTTTTGGATAAAACATGACCATCCTCAAACCTATTTTGCAGGACAACGGGGATGAGGTGTTGTACACCGGAAGTGGAGGAAGAGATCTGTCTGGGAACAAGAGAACTGCGTTCCAGTCATGTGACCAGAAACTCGAACGATTTAACAGGTATGAACATCATGAGTGAAGTGTATAAAATGAAGATATGTAGTGGATATTCCACTGCATTCCAAGAGAACTCAAACGCTTCTCATTCAGTACGGGGGACAACAACCAAATTTATTTCAGTGTAGACGAACACATCTGGCCTTGCCTGGTATCACTGTTACTCGTTTTACGTCGAACAGTAGTGTAGCCGTCAGCATTGTTGTCATATCACATATGTAAAACCGGCCAGATAGTTTTCAAAATATAATAGACACACATCGCCCCAATCTATCTTTTTATCCAATCTGTAAGGATGATACTTGACTTGTTCACTTGGGTTCAAAATGGAAGTTGAAATGATGTCGTCAACACATAAATACGAACATTGGATGTGATCATGATGATACTAAATCGAAGAAACATCAATGCCACCAGAGTTGGCATACCATTTTCCAAGAACTGCAACTACGTTATGGCCTCAAAGCGTCTCCTAAAGCGTCTCCTAAAACGTCTACCAAAAATGAAGTACAGCTCATTTATATGGCGTCCCGTTGTCCCCTGTTCATTATCTTGAGACATCCTTAAATACACAGTAGCTCCCTTCTTCCCGGTTCTCCTTTGAACACTTTTTTGCACGTACATATTGCAAAAGCTGTATACTGTGATAGTTTGGAATTACTTGGCATTGTCTGTATTCAGAGTATCACTAAGTCACAATCAGGAACTTTTCAACTATCAGATTCAGACACAGACGACAAGAGATCTTCCTTACCTGCACAGGAGATTGAAATTTCCTGCATGATGTGTTACGTTACTAAAATCCTACTTGCTTCCGGTTGCCATAGGGCAAACTTTCAGACGTAATAGTTGGTGTACACAATTCGGATTTTGTGGTACTTTAATTACAAATTTTATCAATTGGAAAGGATAAATGTTAATATGAGCCTTAGTTCGAGAAAAGGTATGTATGTTATATTTAGTTATTGGGAGGCAATCAGCTTTGCGCCATTTTTCATTATACGAATTTTCTGATGTCTCTTGATGTTAGACCAAATCTTGGCCTCGAGGGTAACCAACAGGGTTGCTAAAACAAGCGTATACTCACTTATCTTAAACGCATTAGATTGCGAGAGTATCAGGAACAGATTTCTGCAGCAACAATACCTCACTCTGGTATGAATATTATACATAAGAATATACGTTTCGTTTCCAGGGCCCTTGCAATTAACTGTGCAGCTCCATTGGACGAAAAAAATAGTACTTTCATGCCTGGTCGATTTTCTCCAAAAAAATTGCAAACCATGTCTCAACATAACCACCCAAATACCGCATGGTAGTTCATTATGAGTACATGAGAACTTAGTAAGATTATAAGGGAACTTATTTATGTTACCGCTTTTAGCATATCTTTCTCCAACTGCAAGATATCTCAGTTGTCTACATAGGACTGAGTCTGAGAAAATGGCAGACTAAAGTGGGGAAGAAGAGGTCTGCGGTATGGCCAGAAGCTTAAGTTATACACAAGACCCCTATATGGTAAGACAATACTTTTATGCGTGGCCGATTTTCTCAAAAAAAAGTTGCAGAACATGTCTCAACATAACTACCCATGTCTATTAAAATACCTCATCATAGTTCATTGAGTACATGAGAAGTTAGTAAGATTATAAGGGAACTTATTTATGTTACCGCTTTTAGCATATCTTTTCTCCAACTGCAAGATATCTCAGTTGTCTACATAGGACTGAGTCTGAGAAAATGGCAGACTAAAGTGGAGAAGAAGAGGTCTGCGGTATGGCCAGAAGCTTAAGTTATACACAAGACCCCTAGGTTATGGTAATTGATATTGTCATGCAGATACAAGTTCTTATTTTGTATCACTTAACAGTATTATTTTTGATTTTTCATTGCATTTTTCGAAAACAACAGTTATTAACAACAGTTATTGACCATATATGGCCATCATGACGTCATGGATAAAAATTGACATATTGTATCAATAACACATTGGTAATCCTTGTCCTAAAAATCGATCATCTTGAAATGTATAGCATATCTAAATCTTCACAACATACGTGATTCATGTCACGTTAGAAAGTGACGATGACGTCACAGTATCACCATCTTTAAATGGAAGAACCCAAATTATACTGACATATTATCTTTTAATTGACAAAGCAATAATACTGAACCATGACTTTGATATCTTCCAAAAACTTAACAACACTATATCTTCTTTTCATGACGTCATAGCCACGCCCAGTGTCGATAACATACATGTCACATAACTGCAAGAACTTTAATGATTTTAGTTGATGATATACTGCATTATAAAACCTATAACTATGTCTTCCAAAATTTTCAACTTTTTTCACTATATCTTCATATGATGACGTCATAAAACTACATTAACAATATAGAAAGATGAAAAATGTCTACATTCATGTTGCCCACAAGTTTTAAGTGTCTGCCGTTAAAGGAACGAGAATTATAATAAAAAAGATGATAAAAATGGTATGCCAGCACCTCGGCTTGAAGCTCCGAACGTAAAACTCTAATTCCATATTTTGACATTTTCATCACACCTCGTCATTAACCAAATGTAATGCCTCATAACTTCTTATCGTCGCAATGTATATCTTTCAAACTCTAACCATTGATAGCTACATATCTTGCAAACATTTCAGCAAACATCAGTGATATCAACAAAGAGTTATTTCAAAAAAGGTTTTATCCTCGATATCAGCAACTGATGACGTCAAAGTCACGCCTATTGTGAACACAAGATGCCTTATATGGAATGTTATCTTCATACTAAATTGTACTGTCCTACAAACTAAAATGTTGCTTCTATGCTACAAAAACCTCTCCATAGGAATCTCCTATAAAAGTCAAATTTTGTACTTCGGGCCCTCCCCCCCTGGAAAATTTTTACGATTGCATTTTCAAAATGTTTTGACACAAACCATTTCTCGACACGCTCAATCGAATCAACGACATTTTTAAAAAATCTGTATTTTTCAGAAAAGTTATTAATATATAATATATAATATATAATATAGACATCATCAGACAATGTCTTAGAAGTGACCACATCAAAAATAAGTCAACAGTCTATACTCAATAGAAAATAAACCAACGTTAGGTTTCCATAAGACATTGTGATATATCAAGTATTGAGCAATTGGCAAGACAACTTGTAAAAAGGATTATATCACAACAAGACTACAAGGAGCAGTCAAGGTTTTCAGTTAAAGAACTGGTGAGAAAGATCATTTTCATCGCTTCAACGTTTCGGGTAACTCAGATTTGTTGAGAGCATTTCATTAAACCTTGGTTTAAGTTTTACCATGGCAATTTTAGGCAAAATAAAGCTGATTCCATTAGTTAAGAACGAACAGACATGAAAGTATGGCACATACATATCATCTCTTCAAAGCATCAAAATCGTTACCTTGAGCACTTCAGTGTTTGATAACTGTTGTTGCCATAAATTGGCATAAGTTGCTAATTGAATAAGATAAATTATAACTCCAGCAAATCAAAGGTTATAGTAAGGTAAAACTTGAGGTCGATAACCGGGAAACCTGACCAATTTTCGGAAAGGGAAAAAACGTAGATAAATTTTAAGACTGGAAGGATGCTGAACATTTTTTCTCTGTGGAAACAAGTGACCTGAAAATTGCATTTTCTGGGAATAGGTGGGAATTGTCCGGGGCAATTATCCGAGGTGGGAATTGTCCGGGGGGAGTTGTCCGGGGGACAATTATCCTGGGTGGGAATTGTACGGGGGGCAATTGTCAAGGGGGGAATTGTCTCGGGGGCAATTGTCCGGGGGGGAATTGTGCAGGGGGAATTGTCCTGTTACCCAGTTTGGGACCGGAGCCAAAACATTTGCCCATTTCTGCTCTACCGTCTACACAGCACGTTTCGAATTAACATTTTTGGTAAACTTGAGATACTACACTATCATTTTCGATAACTATCAAGGCAAGCTACTTTTTAGCTAAAATGTTTACTTCCAATAATCTTGTCATATAAAAACTTGAATTTTTGTTTGTAAATACTTGTATTTATAGGTTATTTAGGACAAAATGCTTTTAGGAGAACACTAGAGAAATAGAAAATTTGTCACTACCAGGGATCGAACCCGTGACTCACGCTTTCGCGGCGTATGCTCTACCAACTGAGCTAGGTGACCTCCGATATAAAAATATTCTATTCCTCTAGTCGCCACATTAGATTCCAATTACCCCCCGTGCACATCGTTGACATTCAGGTCAACGCAATCGAAGACCAGCTTCTCTGCTCTATGTAACTTGACCAAGGAAGGACTGCAATCCTACCCATCATACTACTACAAAGCTCTTGGAAAGTAGAAAGTATCATCAAGAAGAGAGAAATTTAAATGTCAGCGAGGGCAATAATATTGCTGAGCAATTTTGAAGGATAAAGTTCTACGAATTACTTGTAGACCAAAGTACGTTATCTGGTTGGAGAGCGAAATTCTTCGCCGTTAAAGCCTGATATGGAGGACTTTAGAATGCAAGTGGTGTGTAAAAACTGGACCCATGGCGAAGGCATCTCCCTTATGAAAAAGATCTGAGCCTTGGAAGAGATACCGGTTCACTGGATTTGGTTTGACAGAAATAATGAAGGTCAACAGAGATTTTGATTTGATGTTAGAATAGCTAGCCAATGTAGACGTTGGTGGTGTGCACCTTTTCCTGATGATGCCTTTATAACTTCTGGTGACCGGTACACGGAGCTTACTAGCTGGCTCAACTTGTAAAAGGAATCTGGAACTGTAATGCAAATCAAGAAACGGACAACATTATCTGTAGACCATTTCGATTTTGGGTCGGCCTTAGGAGGCCCTCTGAATGATTAATAATCGTGTACAAAAAAGCACACACACTAAAACACGTTATGGGAAGAAGATTTAATCACGCGAAAAACAATTTCAGTGTGCACAGTTTATGATTTTTCAGGGACGTAATAATGCTAAGTATCTGAGAGTTTTTTCCAATTCCTGCATTGAAGAATAACTAAATTACAAGAAATTCAGATTTATTCTAGCAAAATATTTGTAATAGGTTTCAAAACTCCTCAGTCAAAGGATGTTTTTGAAGTATTGCACAGAGCAGTTACAGTTCAAAGTTCAGAAGGCTTACTTTCTAAAAAGTATTTTTACAAAAAGGCCTGCGTCATAGCACATGGTTTGCGTCATGACGTTTCGGCAAACAATTTGATGATTCCTGGAAATTTCAACTGGTCAAAATAATGGAGAAGCTTATTTGTGATCTTGATGTCATCGGTAACGACCAACTTTTTGAACTGGTTAAAATAGAGAATATTAACCTAAGAATCACATATCTCGGTTGATGGAGCACACGCTGCTAAAGTGTGGATCTGATCCTCGGTGGTGACATATTTCCTTTCTCTCAAGTGTCCTTTCAAACTAAAGAACTTGGTGTTAAGTCAAAAACTTGTTCTTCTTCTACTTTAGGTTAAAATTCATTACTCGAGGAGTGGTCATCTACTTATGGACGTCTACACAATAGCTACCTATCGTGAGAATGTTTACTAGCAGAGCGTTTCTCTCCACATCCTATGCAACGTAATTTTGCCAGAGGATCTTCTGTCTCCCATGACTCCCTCTTCCTTTCACTGGAGTTTTATTCTCTTCTTGCTGTGGTTATTACTGCTGCTCCGGCGGTCATAAATTCTTGGTCTCATCCCTTTTACTTTATCTGTTAACAGTTCAGCTAAATCTTGCCCGATACTTTTGCTTCTTCCCTGGTCGCGCAAACTGGGGCCCGTCATTCATTTCTGTCTTCTCCAAAAGGTGAGATCTGACACTTCCAGATCACCTAAGATAACTAACTACTACAAGGAATGATTGACAATAGATGATTCTAGCAAATTTTTGACTATTTGAACGTATTTGGAATTTTTATTTAATTCTTCAAATGTAGTTCCAGATTGAAATATTTCGTTTTAATTGTTACAACACTTACTTCCAGTAATACAAAACCTATTTCAGAACTCTATTTCTTTTACTAGCCAGGTATGGCCTGGTTCTGTAAGAGGAATTGCCTTGAATGACTCTGACGCTAAAGGAAGTCTTCAAAAGATTGTCAAAGATAAAGTTTAAAATAATCAGCAGCTTGCTTTTCACGGTGAATATGCGGATTCACCATTTCAATCAAACAACGACGATTGATCAATCACATTTCCGGGCGAAAGAAATTTTGTGAAACATTTACTTACATCTTGGATGTTAATCAGAGGCTGATTTGAGCAAGTATGACGCAAACTGTAACTGTTTGATTCTACAAAATTTTCCTAGCAAACTCCCAAAAATCGTAAATGAATGCTTAGAGAAGTAATAAACTGTAAGCAAATTTGGAGATAGGAGTTCTTAGTGCAAATTGTAGATTATCAACTGAAGAGAGTTTAAACGGATCATTCAATGGAAAATCTGAGTGACTTGACCAAGACACTTGGTGAAGTGAAAACCAAAATTTAAAACATGTATTTCCTTGTGATTGGAAAAGCTACTAAGTACCAATGACATTGCGCTAATTAACGGATTTATTTTGCTAGACGTTTTCGCCATACACTGATCACAGCAATTGTATTTTGATGAATTTACAGGAAAAGACAAGACCAAAAACACGCCGTAGAAAATAACAGTCACGAGAGTGACATTTCTTCTGTCACACTTTAAAAAACGCTTAAGAAAACAAATCCTTACCTTTCCTGGACGTTCGGATTTAAAAAGACAAATCCTGTTTTCTCACCAGTCATTTAACGCAATATTCAAATATTGTACCACTAACCCACTTTATAAGTACCCAAGATATCTTACGGTATTATTTGACGTTGGCACAATTTTTTAAAAATATTGAAAATTAACTAAATGAAAAGTTCCATAAAAATCTATGATGCACATGCTATATCGTATTGAATCAAAAGCTAATTCGTAAAGCCAAGTTGTTTGCAACTGAAGTTACTTGTGGTTTGTGCCTTATTATAGTATTCTCGTGCTTAGTTTGCATAGATATTTTATAGTTACATGTTGTTTTATTATAAGTAACTCAGTTGCTTAGGTTTGAGGCCTCGATTTGGTCCGAAATCAAAGCAACACGCTAAGCGACTCGAGGCCTCAAATTCGTGAAGGGCAATTTTTAAAACCCTTGAGAAACAAATCAAGAACGTTGGTTATTAAGAATTGATTACAAACTGTTGATATATAACAAATATCACACTGTTGATAATGTGTCAAGCAAAGAGATCAAACATGCGTCAAGTCAAATCAGTAGTTAAAAGCTTACAAGAACGACTTCGCAAAGGAAAGGCCTAGAGGACAACCACCCAAGAGATTGTATGATCTAATCAGGGAAGACGTGGGACTGCCACTCCAGACTCCCAAATGAATAGAAAAGACCGAGCAAAATGGAGAAGTCTTGTTAACTCGAAGTGTGTAAGGATCCCGTCCCGTCTAGTTTAAGCACATGCGTCAAGTCAAATCAGTAGTTAAAAGCTTACAAGAACGACTTCGCAAAGGAAAGGCCTAGAGGACAACCACCCAAGAGATTGTCTGATCTAATCAGGGAAGATGTGGGACTGCCACTCCAGACTACAGAGCGAATAGCAAAAGACCTAGCAAAATGGAGAAGTCTTTGTAACTCGAAGTGTGCCAGGATCCTATCTGGATTAAGCACATACGTCGAGTCAAATCAGTACTTTAAAAGTGGGTTTAAAATGTTACAGTTTTGTAGTGTGAATCCATTCCTGACCTACGGGTGCGAAACCTGGGCACTTAATAAGACTCTTGTGAAGAAGATAGAAGCTTTTGAGATGTGGTGCCTTCGAAGAATACTGCGTATATCGTGGACTGAGAGAGTGAACAATACAAAAGTTTTCCGCGAAGCGAGGGTTGAAAGGACGTTGATAGAATCGATAAAACGAAGGCAAATGAGCTTTCTGGGACACGTTACAAGGAAGAATGAATTTGAGTCACTTGTCTTGTTTGCGAAGAGAAAAGCTAACCGAGGCCGACCGCGCACAAATTTCTTAGGATGTTTGAAGTCAAAACCACCAAATCATTAGTACAAGGAACGGTCGAGGGTGTGCAGCCGAGAGGAAGGCCTCAAAGAATACAGTTTGATGATATTCAACAATGGAGTGGTTTGGGATTGAAGGTAACGTCAGAGAAAGCAGCATCACGTGTGGAAGGAGGGAAAATGTCATGTCGTGGGTGCACCAACGGTCTGCCAAAGATGGTGATGGTGATGGTTAATGATGATGATGACTGGAATACCAGTCGAGAGACTGCGCAAAAATATTTTGGGCAGAGATTATTGTCGCATCATAATTTGCCAGAGTCTGAAAGCAGATATGGCACGATAAAGAGGAAGAAGTTTCGAGATTCAATATCTAGGACAAAAATTTAAAAATAATACCATGAAAGGATATAAAAAAATGGCAAAAGTTTTAGAATGAGACCTTCGCACCATTTCCATCCACTGACTGTAGTAGGCCTCTATGCACCACTACAAGCGATGATTCAATGTTCTTAGCTTTTCTCCAATTTAAGCCTCCTTATTCTTAACATGTGTAGTATATTTCGCCGAGCAAGGCAAACACTATTGAGGAGACAAGCAAACCGCTCTCTATTTCTTCACTATTCCCTCAATACAGGAAATATGTATAACCGGTATAATACAGCAATAAGAAGACTAACAATTCACAGATGATGAAAAACGTCCGACTCTGACCAACTCAAGGCATCAACTCCCGAGTCTGGCCACGTGCCTCCTTTACAAGCATCAGGGTTTGGACACTAATGTCAACATATGTTGCAAACACCACAACATGTTCTTAAATTCAACCAGTTTTAAGGGCTACCTTAGGCATTTAATGTGAAAAATGCACTTCTTACGTTGAACCGGTCTTTACGCGCAGACAAATCAATAACCGTCCATGGACTTTACAGAGTCTACTTGTAGAAACCCAGGTCAAATTAATTAAGGGCAGTGATAACCCTACTCAGTTGCGAGACGCAATTCTCTTATGATCCATGTCCGCCTTTGCTTCTGGTAATACCAATAGTCAAATATCGTTTGTTTCTTCCTAGCTGTTGCTACTGGCGTCTCATTTTTGCGAAATAAATGGTTTTACGGAAAAGACAGACGATGAAATAGCGTCAATTCGTGAAGCTCTGTCTTTGTCAAATGCCATTGGAATCCTTTTGAAGTAAGTAAACCAAACACTTCAGTTTGAAGTCAGTGTTTTGCGTAGTATGATACTTGGCCAGCCGCACCGCCTCGCCCGCGGCGCTTTGGCCGATCTGAAGTGTGGCGTTGCGCAGCATAGAGCTGCGCCCCTCCGTCAGGCTGTTCTTGCTGCCTTCGAAACTGCGCGACCAGATCACCTTTTCGCGGACCGCATCATGCAGGTCTATTTCGGCGCGGAACCGGTTGCCTTCGCTGGTGACCGTCCCCGACACCAGGAAATCGACCCCCGCAACGGAAGAAACTTCAGCAGGCCGCACCGTTTCCGGGTCGAACTGGCGCGAGGCCAGATAGGAGGTCACCGAAAACGCCCAGCTGCGGGAAAGGTGCCGCGACAGCTCTTCGGACATCAATGACCCAAGAGGTGCGTCCGCCTCGCCTGGCGACCGGTGGGCAAAGGGCAGCACTGCAATCGACGGCAGCAGCGGGTCCAGGATTACGCGCCCCGGAGTTGCTCCTGAATGAGACGACGGCTGCGCCGAACTGCGGGCAAACTCCGCCCGGGCTTCCGTCAGCCATGCTTTAAAGACGGATTCATGAGGAAGCTCAAAGCCCTCCATGAATTCTGAATTGCCATTGCAGCTGTCCAGCTCCACCCGGGACAGGTCCAGGATGACCCGTTCGCGGTTGGCAAACAGCAGCTTGGCTGCTTCCGGTCCCAAGTGCCGCCGCAGCGTCGACAGCGCGGTGCGCAGGCTGGCCTTGGCCTGTTCCGGCTGCGCCAGGCACCACAGTGTTTTTTCAAGAAAGGCCCGGGTGCGGATGCCGCCATCCGCGGTGGACAGAAGCGCCATCAGCGCTTGATGCTTTGCGCCCAGTGGAATGCCCGATCCGTCGGGGCGGAAGACGCCAAAGGCCCCAAAACGGCAAACTTTTAGAAGAATACTCATGCCAACCCCCGCTTAGGCTCAGGACCCATTGATTTCCTTCTGTCAGCGTGATTCACGGTTCGAAAAACGAGCGGTGAGCATGTCTGATCTCTTCTGGCTTACGGACGCGCAGATGGCGCGCTTAGAGCCCTATTTCCCGAAATCCCACGGCAAGCCGCGTGTCGATGACCGTCGCGTGTTGAGTGGGATTATCTTCATCAATCGTAATGGGTTGCGATGGCGCGACGCTCCTGCGGAATACGGCCCCCACAAGACGTTGTATAATCGGTGGAAGCGGTGGAGCGACAAAGGCATCTTCGCACAGATGATGGCTGGATTGGCTGCCGGGCATGGCGAAGAGAAGACCGTGATGATCGACGCGACCTACCTCAAGGCGCACCGGACAGCGACCAGCATGGGCGTGAAAAAGGGGGGCGCGGTCGCCTGATTGGCCGGACTAAGGGTGGCATGAACACGAAGCTGCACGCGATCTGCGACAGCCATGGTCGACCACTCAGCTTGTTCGTCACTGCCGGGCAGGTCAGCGACTACATAGGCGCGCGGGCTCTGCTCAGCACCCTTCCGGATGTCGAGTGGCTTCTCGGGGACCGCGGCCATGACGCTGACTGGTTCAGAGAGGCGTTGAAAGACAAAGGGATACGCGCCTGTATCCCTGGCCGGAAGCAGCGCAAGATAACCGTGCGATATGACAAGCGGCGCTACAAACGCCGAAACCGCATCGAGATCATGTTTGGCAGGCTGAAGGATTGGCGACGTGTCGCCACTCGATACGACAGGTGCCCAAAGGTCTTCCTCTCAGCCATAGCTCTCGCCGCTCTTGTCATCTACTGGTTATGAGTCCAGACCCTAGAGCGCACGAGCGCCCGGCCTTCCCTGGCCGGGCGCTTTTTCGTTTCCGCTTAACGAGGTGGCTGACAGTGCTGACAGTGCTGACGGTAAACACGCAGTGCGCTTTGTGGAGGGCGCGCCAGACGGGAGCGCTGGGGGCTAGATTCGGTGTTTTCGCATCAAACGAAGGATGCACGATGGCGGCAGGGTAGTCGGCAAAGCCCGCGATCAGCAGGATATCCGGCCTCGGAAGTTTCAGCCGCACGGTGTGGCTGCCGGTCACTTCGACCGAATTGGGCAGCAGTTGCATTGTTTCGATTACCCAACCATCACTGTAGTAGATGAGATTTGACATCATATTACAAATAAAACTAAATAGAATGGAGTGGATTGCATGTACGACATGAACAATTAAGCAATTTTGGTTTCGATACGAACATGTGTTACAAAAACACAGCTTGTTAACAATTCACCTTGGCAGTGGTTGATGTTGTTACAAATAAAGTTTTATTTCAGACAATTTAAGTATTAATTAGTGTTGTGATTGTAAGGAAGGTTCAGAGTTTGCATTGTACAGACATCTTGTGACATCAAAAATTCTTGGGTGTAGATGCTGGTCCTTAAACATTGTCCAGGAAGGAAAATATCTTCCGATAGAAAACATAGCCAGTTATTAAAACAATTGTATCTGCAATTATTCGAAGGTATATCAATTGATCTTAATAACAATACAGTAGCATTACGAAAGAAGTATTATCTAGGAGTAAGGATTTGAAATATCAGTGTAAGAAGATTGTGGAGAAATAGAAAATATTTCCTATTTCTCTAGAGACTTTTTACGTTGATATTTCATATCCTCTCTCCCTAAAGATGCGTCTTAATTTTTAATAGGATTTGGGCAGAATGACAGCGGGATGGCAGACATTGGTCCAGTTGTATGGTGAAGAGACGTTTGTCTCCAATTGGGTTGAACTGGATGTCAGTGTCCACCGGTGAATGATTGGTAGCTAATTTGACAAAAAGAAAAATAAGTTACATTACATCAGGGGTCTCTTTACTCAGATGGTAGAGTACAGTCCGTGAAAGCGTATGGCACAGGTTTGAGTCCCGATGGTGACACATTTTCTATTTTCTAGATTCTTCTCGTAACAAGAGAAAAACTTTGGACCTAGAAGGCGAATTTTGACAGCACAGTAACGACTCTGTGACAATTATATTCCCCCTTGTTATTCATATCAAAACGGTTCTCAAGTCCATTGACTTTGACCATGAACTTTATTTTGCTTAGAAAGACAGAAAAATACACGATTTAAGACTATTATGAGAAGTACAGGCCTTAGGTATGAGTACGGAAAATTAAAATTTGCGAAAGACGCGTCAGGGCTCAGGGCATCTCTGACCCTCTTCACCTTTTCATTGCTAAATGACGTTCGTATTCTTATACCACTGACGAAAACCTCTCCTTAAGATTAGATTTTGTCATTATAGCGTCATTACATTCCAAAGGAAGCTTTTAAAGTATGCCATAGATGCATGGCAGTGAAGCTTAAGCTCAAGGCGATGACTTTGTTGAGTTATTTTCTTGTCGAGGCAATATTCTTCCCACAGTTCCATCTCGAGCTTCCATGATGAAATTCAAAGCAATTTTTCCGTGTTGACCAGGGGATATCATAAACTTGAATTCACGAAAGAATCGTACCAGTAGTATTTTCATTTCCATCTGTAGGAAAAGAAAAAGAATGAAACTTAAATTTTAGGAGTAAAAATATAATTGACAGGCTCTACTAAAACTTCCAAGAACATATATTTAGACTTTAAATCTATTTTAAATCTATAAATTTATTTACTGAAGTTTCAATTGCTTTGATTCCCAGACAAAGTGCACAACATTTATCATGCTACTTGATGACTTCAAGTTGGGGTCTAAACGCATAAATGCTACAATCTGTGTTGAATATAGGGCTGGTATCACAGCCGTGAGTTTTATTCTACCACCTTCGACTTTTATTAAGTCTTGATCCGCCAAACCAAACGAAATTAGGCTCAAGGTTAGACTTGTGAAAAGTCGAGGCACTAGATTTCAAACACTGCCTCTGGACTTTAAATGTATACTTCTAATTCTGTGCTAAAATGTACAGTCATAACTATAAATACAGACTTGGGATTTAATAGCACAGACTAGGGAGCCTCTTAGATATGGGGGAGATAAAGATGGGCTCAGAAAAATAAACAAATTTAAACAAAAACAACAATCGTTTTTAATTGCTGTCTCCAGATTCAAACTTTGCATTGTTTACAAAAGGAAAGACCAATCGTCATAACGAATTAAAATAAAATGATGAGTTAATCGCTGACTATACTGAACAATTATCCTCACTTGAAGATCTAGAATTACAAGGCGCTTTACAACGATCGCGTGAAAAAGTAACACTTCAAGCTGATTTCCTAACGCTCGAACATTCGAAACTTGAGAGTCAGAAACAACAACATAACACGATTTTAAAGTTAGTGGTTGATAACAATGAAATCACTGACTCCAAGTTGATCATGAGTAAACTAGTTTTATTCTACTCCAAATTGTATTTCAAGGAGCCGCTCAATATGGTTGATCAGAAGTGGCTCCTGGATCAAATCGATTTAAAACTTTCAAATGAACAGTCAGAGGGACTTGATGCGCCGCTTTTTTTGGATGAATTGGGTTCTGCCCTTTCATCCTTAGAAAATGATAAATTGCCCGGCTGTGACTGTCTGCCCGTCGAGTTTTTCAAGAAATTCTGGAGTACCATATACCAGGATCTCCTTGATGTACTCAATTATTGTTATTTAAACAACAACATGTCTGATGATATGAGAACCGCGATCCTTGTTTTATTATCCAAGAAAGACGACCTTGAGTTCATTAAGAACTGGCGGCCGCTCTCACTCTTGAATGTTGACTATAAAATCTTAACCAAACTTCTATCAGTTCGTTTAAGATCTTGCCTCCCTTCGATTGTACACCCAGATCAAACATGTAGTGTTTCCAATCGAACAATTTTTGAGAACATATACCTAATCCGCGATACCATGGCATATGCCGATCACAAAGAAATGTCCGTTGCCATGGTAAGCTTGGATCAGGAGAAGGCTTTTGACAGAGTTAATTAGAGCTTTTTGCTTCAAGTCATGGCCAAACTTAACTTCGGTCAAGTATTTCGAAACTGGATTCGGGTTTTGACCTCTAATATCCAAACACGCATTAGAAATAATGGTGATCTGTCCGACCCTTTCTCCCCCACACCTTGATTAAGGCAAGGATGCCCTCTTTCACCTTTATTAAACCTCCTAATCGCTGATACTCTAGGTAACGCAATTAGAAAATGCCCTGATGCGAAGGGAATTCCCCTTCCAGGCCATAGTGAAGAACTTAGACTATCACAATACGCTGATGACACAACTATCCTTGCATCCACCACTCCTGCTTTGGTAGCAATGTTTTCTGTTATCAATAGGTATGAAGCGGGATCAGGATGCAAACTAAACCTAGATAAAACTGTAAGAATGTGGATTGGCCCTCAGAAAGGGCGCCTAATGGGCCCTGTGCCAATTACATGGGCCACGTCAGTTAAAATTCTAGGAGTCAAGTTTGGGGATGTTAAGAACGCCTCCATTGTTTGGAAACGTCTAATAGCCAAACTTGGTGACATCATTAGGTTTTACAGCCCTCTTAGATTATCCCTCGCTGGTAAGTTGGATATTATCAATAGCACGATTATATCCCAAGTACTTTATCAGACTATTGCCCTTCCTCTCGCTCCTCCGATCGCCAAAGAGATTGAAAGATTAATTTTTAGTTTTGTTTGGTCATTTAAGACCGAACTAATTGCACGCCACACCATGTACCTCCCTTCATCTAAAGGGGGTTTTGGGGTTCCTCATTTAGCAACCAAATTCCTCTCTATTCCAATTAGTCTCCTTCGCCATTTATGGTCTACCACACCAAAGAAGTGGACTTTCCTAGCCAGATATTGGCTAGCTCAACCTTTACGATTCATCTAGCCACAGCTGTGGATACGTAACATCCCCTCTGTTTATGAACATCGCCCTATTTTTATGAGAACATTATTAAAACCATAAGGAAGGCACCTGGCTTTTTCAGGAATAATCCCCCTACTACTACTCTTGCTAAGATCATGTATCAGAATATTTTTTTAAGTGATCTAGACCCCCCACGCTACCTAAATCTTTGGCCGTCAGTTCCTGCTGACACATGGTCTAGCGTGCGGAAAGCTGTTTTTTCATCCTTCTCACCCGGGAAGGACAATGATGTGCAGTTCCGTGCAGTGCACCAAGTCTTAAAGACCGGAGAATCACATTCTTTACCATGTGCAATCATAAAATAGTCTAATATCTTCATTTTTTCAACATACGTAGCTATTACCCCCACATTGTTTTCGCTATTTCGTGCAATATTGTTGTTTTGTACCACAAACAAACTATTTTCTCACGCTCATATAAATCATTGGTCACCATCCCATCTGCGATTAGCGACATAAGAAAGCTCAAAAGGCGTTTCTATCCACTTATCGTTCTAGTAGCGAACAAGTAGTGTGCGTTGGGTGTACAATCTCCCAAGACAGAATAATTCTTCAGGTTTTTTTGTATAGCTTCTGTAATTCCCTTCGCATAGCGCAAGTGTTTGTTCGTTTGTCAGAAATCGTTAAAAGCATGGCCATATTCACGAAAATCTACATGAAAGTTTCTCGTTCGAAGACTGATAGCTTTAAGTTTATGACTCCAAAAATTTTCTAAATTTGCGATTCCTACCGAAAAACGAATAGCAGCAGATATAATGAAACAGAACAGAAACTTTGGGTTTTTACAATGATACGTACGATAAGTAAGAAGAGATCATGCAATACAAAATCGATGTTTCGGTTATCAAGCACCTATTTTGTGCTTCGAAAATAAGTCAACTTCAACGTTTTCTAGTATTTGTAGTTGAATCAGGTTGACATTACCCTCGTGTTAGTCACTTATAGTGGTAAGGTGTTCCAAGACTTTGTATACCAGATGTGGAAAGCTCAGCCTTAGTTGAACCAAGCTGTAATAGGTCGAAACATTCAACTATCAAAAGCCTCCGTATGCTCAGGAAGCAGTATGCATTTGCCAATTCAAGACAGTCAAGTGATACTTTCAATAGTTGCTCTATTGCCGTAAGCCATCTGACTATCTACACAAAGACCTATGTCTCCGTTCATCTTGTTTTGATGGTCTCGTACCTTCGCACCCTTCCACGAACGCTGATTGATTGAACTTATTCTTTTAAAATCCTTTCCATGTTGTCATTTTGGCATAAAATAATACACCATTGTTCTAAAGTTCGTTTAAAACTTTGACATTTAGGTTAATAATAATTTGCTTGTATAGTAGTCCGGTCTTACCATGACAGACGGTAGCAAGGAAAATTTTCAAAACCTCTAAGATAACCGTATTTTTTCTATTCTTCTCCGGATAAAAGGTCTCCTCTGCTGACAAATTTGGCACGCTTTTCTGAAAAAGGAATTATTTTCTTCCGTAAAAGGGGCACTCTTATTTTAAAAAAGTGCATCTTGGCAACCTTTTTAAAACAGTGATGGCCCCATGGCCATAATATCAGGACAGGAAATGTTAGTCCGTAAAAAAAGTAAAATTTCTTTAGCTTGAGAGAAGGCACAGTTTCTTTGGCCAGGAAGAGGGCACAATTTTTTGGGCAGCAAAATTAACTTGTAATTGAATATGATCTTGACTTGACTTGACTTATTTCGAGCTCGCTCGGATATCATTGACCAACTCCGTCAATTTTTTATGTTCATTTATGATTTTCTTCGGTTCTTCTTTAGGTAAACTGGAGCCTCTTCTTAACCGGTCCACATAGGTTATTGCTAGTCTTCCCCTTTATCTTGTTCCTTGGTTTCGTTCCCACAGGAGCATATAACATACCACTTCCTCTTTTCTCCTCCAATAAATTGCAATCGTCCAGCTTCTAGTACTCTTGCTACGTTGAGCAGTTCTCAATAAAACTCTTTGTTTGTTTTCCGGTCTCTCCAAGTAAAACCAAGGACTGCTCTCAGCATTCGGGTGTAAGTACCATCTAACCTACTGTTAATGGGACTTGTAACAGTCCAGCTCTCTTCCCAATACAACAAAACACTCTCGACTGTAGATCTAAAGAACTGGATTTTTAATTTAATCAGTTTTCATGAATTAAAAACAATAGTTCCTGATATGTCTTGTAGCTATGCATAACTAATTATTTTCGAACTGAGGGAATTCACGGAATCGGTACTGCCTTTGAAATGCCCCTCACTCAACGAGATAATTGCAGCGACTTAGTTAAACAAGAAATGCTGTTGCCCAAGAGATATAAAACGCATGCACCATGTCCACAAATGGCATACGAAGAGTGAATTCCTATATCCAACTGTACCTCCAATTTACGTCTGTATATGAAATCTAGACTGCGCTAATGTAGCGGACGGTGAAGAATGCTCTACCAAATCATTGGCCCATATTTTCCCTTTGGCACTGGTTTCAAGTATCGTTTTGAAGACCCAGCATCGGGATCGGTGTCGACCTGAATACCGATTTGGACTGATCCCTAGTTATTACAAGCAATGCATTGAAATACTGCGCATCATCCTAAATATCTACCAATTTCTACGCTTTATGCCTCTTCGAAGTTTATTCCAACCACTTTTCTGTTTCTTTTCATCGACCATATGCTCACCTGGAATACGTTTGTGTGAACTTTGACTAATCATAGTTGCCAGTTTACTTCAACAATATCTCCGAACTCGTTGTAATTCCAAAAAGGGATTTTTTTCTGAGTACTTAAAGAAAGGCTCCATCGTCATAGGTTTATTTTTGTAACATATATAGAGCACCACATGGAACTCAAAACTTGAACAAGAAAGAGACTCATATCCCATAATTGTCATTTAGATGAAAAGGGCTCCTTATAAGTACGTAAGTAACTAAACAACCTAACCACTGGCCTAAATAACAAATTTATCAGGAGTAAGCCAAGGGCAAGTTATTTTATTCAAACAACAAGGGCCATGCTCCCCTGCACGTCCTACCACGATTGTAGCAAGGTTATCTCAGTCAGTGTTACTAAACGAGGTTCCGGGGGCCTTCTAAGGGGGTAGGTGGGTTGTTAAAGGGGGAAAATTGAGGCAAGATATACTAGGGGGTCCAACAGTTAACAGTATGTTCCTTTGTTTTGCTTACGTAACAATACCAGGACCAGGACAAATAACGATTGTCATATTTCTCCCACAGGGCTCATTATTGACTGTTTACTTCAAGGTTACTCGTTTGATACAAATTGAGTATACTCGATGAACTGAGGCAATGCCGAATTTCAACGGACCCAGGGGGAAAGTTTGGCATCTTCTGGGGGGAGGGGGTAATATACTTTTCAAGGTTGGGAAACCCTGATCTAAGTGCGCATCCGTCTATAAAATATAGTCCTTCAGGTGAATATTAAAAACCTAAACAGCTAACAAGATTGAAACACAATTATTTAATTACAAAACCCCAAAATGTCATAACAGTTGGAACAAAATCGACGATAAAATCAAGCAAAGACAACAAACAAGCTTTCCTAAAAAGTTCTTACAACGTATTAGGGTTCGGTGGAGTATTTCCATATAATAAAAATTGTACTTCAACTAATTACAAAATGATGCACCAGAAAACACCAGGGGATACAGGACATGGCTGAAGAAAAGCAAAAGGTAACCATAGCTGTGATGTACATAAAAGGAATGGTTATGGAAGCCATTAAGATCTTAGAGCCTCGAGTCAGCCAATCAGATCGAAGCTACGCGGTGAATCAGCTGCTTAATAGAAACTACTTATTTGTATAATGTCTCGACAAAAGAACGTTGACGTCAAACCTGCCACACAGGGTCACAAGGTCGAGATAAAATACAATATCATTGTTGTAAATTTTGATTCAGGTACTTACTAAAGGTTAAATTTGACACCATTGTCATCTTTACGCCACGTTTATTTCCGTTTGGTTCGAGAACTACTTTTCCAATGTTAGTTCTTGTTTTATTATCTGCGAAAGTAGAAAGGTAAAGAATACAATATACGGCAACATTGTATACAAACGTTCCTAAATACAAAAAGGACGGGCGTCATCTTTTCGGATATTAATGTTCGCAATAACTTTTTATAAATTTGGGGTAGTTTTCAGATCTTGTTACTTTGTTGCTTCAGATGAGATACAGAAATGGTAGAGGTAGTCCCATATCCTACTGAAAGTGCAGGAGATGTGATGTGGTAGAGAATCACATGCCATAAGCCACGGCATAATGAAGGAGGATGACCAGTTCCTTTCATCTCCTCCTACCACATTTCATAAGTTCATCTTAATCATACTTTTGTCCTTAAATGTTCTCAAAAAAGTCGCATAAAGTTCAAACTTGATTTAGTTCCTCTATCATCTTCCTATTACTTTCACAAAGACCTCTTGGTCTTCTTTTCTGATGCTCTATTTAAAGTATGAATAACGTCTTCGTAGATGACAGTGGACGAACGTTCCAATTCTTAACTAATATCAATCTCATACAAACGATATCATAGTATATGAACCTTTTGTAGAAACTTAATTGAAATTCTGTTCAGTTATTAACTATAAGATTTGCAAGCGTATATCAAATTTTGTCAATTTCCAGAGTAATTGACTATTTAATTACATTGTGCATTTGCGACGGTTAACACGTCACCGTCATAGAATATTATACTTATGGCTTTTAATTAGTTTATCATTTAGATTACGTTGAGACGGGCTCATTAATTGCTGTTTCGTTAAAGATACACCTGTGTATAAGTTTTGAAAATTTAGCAGATGAGATAACCAGAAGCCGTTTACTAAAATTAACCTGTTACCTTTGCTGATTACAAGATTTGTGGTTGCTGGCATTGTCCAATATCCTTTACGATTGAAACAACTCATTAACAAGCCATATTTTAATTTTGGTAGGACTTGTTAATTGTTAGTGCCTATATTTACATTTATTATGATATTATATCTTGACAGAATGTTCCTATGTAAGTCGTTAGAACTTGACTTACTTGACTTAGTTGCGTAGGTCCTGGCGACCCCTTGCTCTTCTTATACAGTTCTGCTTCCATCGGCTTCTGTCCCGAGTGTCTCTCTCTGCTGTTAAGATGGGAAGGCCTGTGTCCGTGATCCGTATATTTTCTTCTTTCTTCTTGTGTAGAACATACATTTTTAACTTTTTAAACGTCTTTCCCAAGCTCTTGGTTTTGCAAGATGTACGTGCTAACAGTATATCGTATAGGTCATAGCAGATAAGTAGGAAAATAAGGCCATTGAAGAAATATTTATCAAATGTTCGGAGAAAATCTCAATTTGAAGACAAATAGCAGAGAAATAAGAGAAACACGAGAGTATTTCACTTATTAGTATAAACTAGATTCAATGGCTGCTCGGATAACATTTATTTGTACTCGGTCATAATAACACAGGACGAATCTACAGCATCAACGAACGCACACAACACCATAGATGAATTACACTGGTATATGTTTGGACACATACTGAATCACCAACACAATACGTACATTAGTGTTACAAAACATGTATCAAAATTAAGAAAATTTACTTTTATCGTCATTCTGTCTATTGCCGTTCATTCGAAACCAGCCAGTAATTAATTAGTCCTCAGTTGTTAGTTTCTCTTCTTAATAAGAAGACGCGGAAGATTGAGTAAACGAAGATTTCCGTGGGCAAAATGTTTAGAGAGAAAAGAAGTCGATTTTATTGCTACTAATCTGCTCTTATCTATTTATTTACCAATTTATGACCTACTTTCAAACAAGGAACTTTCCCTTCCTGCATCCAAAAGCAGAACACAGCGTATCTTTGTTTTACCATTTTATCTTTGCATCCCAATATTGCGTTTTCAAAATGGTTGCGCTGACCATATTTGTTGACATCAGCAAAAAATAGAATGCTCGATCTAGTCTTCTGTAGATATTAGTGTAGAAATCAAACTTTACCCTGAAGATAATTTATGGCATAGCAGTTAGATTTTGTTTAGGTATATAAAAGCAAATATTAACCTATTCTCTGTGAAAAATATAGGTCGTCTTAGCTGATATTGATATTCGTTTTTGTATTGTTGACTGTAGCACCATATCTTGCTACTAATGCAAGGTGGGAAAGGGGCAAAAACCCCACAATATTTGTGCCCCAATTAAGAACAAGGACACTCGCTGGCCTTTGAAATAGGTACCAACTGTGATTTCAAGCCTATGACTGTTGAATCATCTCTAAGGAGGAAAGAAGAAGGGTGACAATAAGTAGATTGGTTGTAACTCCTTGGGAGCCAAAGTTAAATCGTTATTTTTCCTCTCCGACACCCACCACCCCTCTTGGTAAGGTATCGACCAAAAGTACCTCCCCCCCCCTGGAGCAACCTTACTTGGTTGCACTGAGCTACGAGAAGGCCAAAGGATTAATAGTAGCATTTAAACACATTTTTCCCGTTTTCGAAAGCTGAACATCTTTTCTATGACATTCTTTTCCATATATGGGTACTCTGTCTGTAAGTTAAACTATGTATTTGAACCATTTATTGACAATATATCTTTTTAAAAGTTTAATTGCTGTCTCGTAACCGCGAAAGGTCAGAGCAACCTTGCCTGCTTACACTGAGCTAAGAAAAGGCCAGAGGATTGTTTGTAGCACTTAAACACATTATTTCTGTTTTCGAGAGGTGAACATCTTTTCTGTTAGTGTTACACTCTTACATACATATGCAGTCACGATCCAAAAAAGACACACCTTTTTATCTAACTAAACATTTCATATCCTATCAGGGTCATAGGGGGAAGGTAATTCCCCCATTTTTGCCCTATTCTTTTTTAGAGTTGATGGAACCAATGAAAGAAATCATTTATCGTACACTTCAGCGTGCTAGAACTGTAAAGTTATCGACCTCAAGAATTCAAATTAAGCAGAGGTTTTTTGGGATTATTTCGTCTTGTGTCCCTATCAAATCATTTTTAACGTTCACATGAACAAGGCCAAATTTGATATTTTAAGAGAATATTGCCCCATTTCACGACCGAAAAGTGTTCTAAAGTGATCTACTAGAACATAATAGGTCGTAAATTTTGCTCAATCTTTGGTTGTCATTGATTTGCTACAATAGACGTAAAATCCATGATCTTGTTGGGAACACGTTCTTTGATTAGTGCATGTCCTTGATCGCGGAGACAGATCAGATGATAAACGAGCCCAACGATGGCCTCGTTTTTGGAATGTATAGGCCTATTCTATATTTACATCTTAATTAGAAATTACGAGTTTTCTGCTATGGCAAGTCGGGTAAAAATGTACAGAAGGTCCATCATGCGATTGACCTTTTCTGTTTAACACCGACTCACTGCAATGAGACAACGGCAAAGAATGTCGGTTTTACACTATTCTTAATATGGCAAGAGGCAAATTATAGACTATAAACTGCAATTCCAACACGGCTTCCGGTGTCAGTTTCTAAACTGAAGACTCATTGCTTATAAGACACCTGAATAACCAAGATAAAAAATTATTTTGACGTTACGTGGCAAAGTAATTACAGTTAAGGTAAAGTGAGGATAACAATGCGTCACTTCGTTGGCCTCCGTAGAAAGGGCGTTGAACACCACACCGTCATATTATTGCACCGTGATGATTTGACTCATGTCTTGTGGGAATCGGTGGCATTCAAAATCGATATCGAGGCTGGGATCAGTTGAGTTGATATCGAGGCTTAAATTATCTCACGTCTTGTTTCCTTTTAACTGTGGACTTACAAGCTACGTTTCTGTCAACTTTTGGTTTAAATGCATTATTTGGTTGGTCTGGTCTAACAAGCGTTTTTGTATTGTGTGCCTCAGTTACATCTCCTGCAGGTTGCGTGAATGATACTTGGATGTCATCGGGGGTGGTTGAATACCAACAATCCTTTGCTTCAGGGACCGCGGAAGCCATCTTTGATTAGAGGTGCTATGGCCAAGTTAGAATGCTCTGGAGTGCCGAATAAACGGGGGGTCTGAATAAACGGGGGGTGATCATTACGGTCTAAAGTTAATAAACGAGGGGTCCAAATAAACGGCGGGTTCTGAACTCCAGTCTCGATTTCGTGAAAGTTTTAAATGAGGATGACAGACATGACCACAAAAATCGTACTAATTGACTAATTAGCAACTGTTTCAGGGTCAAATGTTGCATCGGAACAGGGATCTTTGACGTAGGTTGAAGTTCTTTGATGAGAAGTTCTTCAAGTCTCTTCAGATATCATTTACATTTTGAGTACTGGGAAAATTCCTTGAAATTAATAAACGGGGGGTCCTAATAAGGAGCGGGTTTATAGGGTGTATGTACAAATGCATTTCAATTCTGATGTACGGATCAACAAACGTGTGCATCTCCCTCGACAGAACACAGAAACAAACCTTTTTGTTTTGTTGCCGAGTGCCGCAGCACAAAAATGTTGAATATATTATTGTAATCGTTGAAGGCTACAATTGGTAAGCTAAAATGTATGAAATACTTTTCAATTTCTCTCACTAGATTCCAGAAAACGCAAAACATTGCAGCACACCGAAGGTATGTTTACAGATTATTTGATAGCTCCCTATGTCTTCCCAATGTTTCACGTAGTATTCCAACCTAAATATTTGATTAATTGATTGATTGACTGACTGATTTATTAATCTGCCAAATTATTAATTGCGTGAGAGATTCGTATATCCATTAATCTTTTTAACAGATCCCTTTTCTTTATTTGATTGACTAATGTTCTGATTAAATGATCGGATGTTCTGTAGTAATTCAATCGCTCCAGGTAGCAATTAATCGAGGTATAAACAGTGGAGGTAAACAAACACAAGGACGTATACCGAGTACTTATGAGTCGGAAAATACTAAAATGTAGATTTTTAGTACAAACGTCCCACAGATTTTTTTAAAATGTAGTACTGACAAGGAATTATATGAAACTGAGGTAAACCTCTGCTCTGGCGGAATACCGTTGGGTACCTCAGAACTGGGTACCAATATTACTAAATGGTTACGAAATTGTTTAGACATTAGCTAGTCACAGATCTCAATGTATAATATGATACTGCAACATTTACAACACTAGACAATAAGAGGAGTTTGACTTTTATTTTACAATCATACAATAATCTACAATACCTTTTTGCCAAGTAGAGGATAATTTTATCAAGTAGTGGACTTGTGGATAGGACAATCTCTTCCTTTAGCCGCTGCGATCACCTTCGAAGTATAAGTTTGCCTGTGCAGATGAGATCTTAAATTATGTTCTCAAATAGTAATAAACTACAGCCTTCTTGCAGTTTACTCGCTTGGTTTCTTGTTATGTTGGTATATCAATAATTTGGTGTGTTTTTCTGTGAAATTCTGAAAAAGTTCTGGAACCGTACACGAAGTATGGCCTACGAGTTTTCTTTTTCAGGTATTTTGACTGGAGCCGGTTTTGCGTACCAAATCATCCAAAGAAAAGCCTATTATCGCACTCTGGCTATTTCTTTAGTTTGACTGGAGTGTCCGATGTTAAATTACTATCTTTAATCATATTGAAATTTTATACGCCTGTACTTTGATGTTGTTGTTGAGTCTGAGCCCAAAGTGATGAACGTACAACTTAAGTCTCGGAAATGCCCTCGTATTTAGATTTACTGTTTGAAAAATCCAGAAAACTTTCTGGAATGATTATAGCAAGTATCTTAGAAAATAAAAAGGTTCATGAGAAGACGCGGCAAAGTTTCCCAAAATTTACTGAGTGGTGAAAAGAAAGCCAAGTCAGAAGTTTCCAAAACAGACTCTGCAATAGGACAGCATTTCCTTGAAACTCCAGCATGTGTATCCTGCGTGCAGACTATCCCAGCTGAAGTGGGTACATCAGTTACTACGTCAGTAGTTTCTATCTGCGTGCAGGCTATAACATGTGCTGACAACTATTGAGAATTGGTTGGTGCATTAGCCAAAACCCGATATCCTTTTCATCTTGCCGCTTTAGAAGCTGCATTTATCAAAACAAAGAAGCGGGTACTCTCTCGACAAAAAAAATTATTTACAATTTACGCCTTTTTTAATAATACGAGTGGTACAAAAGGTGTCACTCTCGTGACTGCCATTTTCTACGACGTGCTTTGGTCTTCTCGTTTCATATAAATTCATTGTAATAGCTGTCTCACTTCACTCCATACGATTGTCAGTGTATGACGAAAACATTTAGAAGAATGAATCCGTTACGCAACACAATATTCAAATTTTGTTCAACTAACCAACTTTTCAAAAAAACTAGTCCTGAAAAATTCTAAAATTCCTATCAGAGGCCCTGGTAACACACTAAATGTACGAAGATAGAATCGAAAAAAATGTTAAAGAACTTATACTAAAAACAATGCAATACAAGATCCCAAAGGCGGGGGGGGGGGAGGTGGAGGGTGTAAAAGGAAAGCAGGTCAAAACGGCCAAAATATAAGGAAGAAATAAAGTAAGAACTAGTTACCAAAAGTCTTCCGCATACACAACGTTATAAAAAGCTATAATCATGTATGTAGAGAAGATTAGTCGGTTGTAGCAATGAATAGCAGAGGTTCTCGTATTTAGAACCTACGTGCAAAGATAAAAGGAAAAGTATCTCGTTTGTCATTATTTCGTATCACCAAGTGCTGTTTTGCTAGCGCGCACGCAACACATCTCCATTTCGAGCAGTGATGCTCAGTACATGAAGACGATGAATAGGTCACCGAGTTCAGTAATCTACAGCAGTGTGTATCTGTCACTAGAAAGCTCCTTTTAGCGACGTCTGCACAAGCCAACGAAGTTTTAAATAGCAGCTGCTTGTTTGGGAGTGGTAAAACTTGTCAGTTCTTCAGTTTACATTTAGTTAAAATTTCTTTTTCGTTTTTAGGACAAAGCTCAATATGAAACCTGACGAATTGAATACAGTGAGGTATGTTGAGAGTTGTTTCAAATGGATACTGTAAACTTAATTAACGTCACAGTCACTCCTACCTCTGTGATCGGTACCAGATCATAATAATGTCATGGAGGTGAATAATCTCAAATTCGAACATGTAGCAAATGGGAATATCAGTATATTAGGAATATATAGAAGTATTAAGGATACAGTGGTCTGTGCAAGACTAAAATTGCCTGTGTTAATGTACCTCAAGGAGAGAGGTAGTTGAGTTCAGTTTGGTGATCTTTCAGGACCAAGCGTTCCTACCATGTTAGGGCTCTGCATTGCGAAAATGCAGTGCTTTGATATTACTGTCAATATTTTACTTGCACTATTAACTTGCCAAGGTAAATGTAGTCCGGTATATACGGTTGTATGTCTCTAAATGTAAAATGCCGGATACCAAACAAGTGCGAGGGGGCTCAAAATATGTGTCACTTATCACCATGCCTTCTAAGAATTTATTTGCCAAAGGGCGGAGTTCCCTATGTAGAGCACAATGCTGTGGCATTATTGGAACTCTGTAAAGAGTTTTTGAAAGAACCGAGTTCGAAGGTCTTCTGAAACAAAGCAGGAAATTGATTTCAACGATGGAAAGGTTATTTATTGCCCAGGGAATACATTTTGTCTGATATTGTTTTATTAAATTTGTCTTTAAATCATGTTTTTACATTTCATTTGTATGCGTTGGTGTTTAATGATAATTTATGGTCTTCTTTAAACGTTATGACTTGTTCTATAACTCTTTTACGAGGACAATATGAATATTGACAGTCCCCTTCACATTCATCTAGCATAACATACATATACTTTTCTACGTAGACAAATGAAAAAAACTCGTGAGGGGTATTATGGCAGATCAACCTTGTGTTGTACGTCTTATGTAAGATCTTATTTTCACGACACCTCCTTTATTTTCAACAGCCCAGAGGATCTAATGCATCACATACAACAGGCAATGGCAAAGGTAAGCAGTTGCATCGTACATTAGTGTATATAGATCAGGGAAATGAAACAGAAGGCTTCAACTGCTGATAGGTAACTCTCGAATCGGCATGTTGATTGTCTAGGCTTCTACTGTATATATGTCATCATAGTGGCTAGAGTTGTATCCTATTTGGCCACATCACGCCACACTGCACTGTTTTACACCGCAATACACTTAGTGCTATGGCGCAGTTTAGTTTCACTCTATCGTGATATGAACTCTGATTTAATTTGTTTTTACTCATACCTGATTTGATTGAATGGGATTGGATTAGATTGGATTGGATACGCTCTGATTTGATTTGATTTGATTTGATTTGATTTGATTTGATTTGATTAGATTTGATTTGATTTGATTTGATTTGATTTGATTTGATTTGATTTGATTTGATTTGATGTAGTTTTGATGTAGTTTTATAAAATACGTTTTTGAAGCTTCTGAATTACTTTTTATCTTTCATAAACCAAGCAAATTTCATAATTTTTGCAAACTCATTCTCATAAAGATTTTGAATTTTTCATAACCGCCACCCTCTTATTAGCGCCGCCCTCTAATTAGCGCCGCACTTTGGTTAATTTATAAATAAGCGCCCGGGGCGCCAATAAGAGGGGAAAAGGTATGTAGAATTTATATTGAAATACAAAGGGAATGTCATGGGTGCACTTACCTACCTTTGGCAAGCGCTCAACAAAAAGAGCTTTGGTAATTTTGGCTATTAACTATGGCTTTGTTCTCCCATCCTCCGTCAGTCCCTTGGAAAGATCCTACGAACAATTGTGAGAGTACCTCTCTACTAGTTTATCACAAATTTACATTTTTGTTCTTTTTCATATTTTAGTTCTTGGAATTCATTTGGTTTTTGTTGGAGCAAGCTGTGGTACGTAAATTTTCAATCGGCTCTAAAGCATCGTCCAATTTATCACTTACAGTTATTAGATTATTAAATTGTACTTTCTTTTTAGGTGTGTTTCAGGTCTACATTTCACCACTTAGCTACAAAATCTTGAGACATATTTACTGGGCAATGTAAATATGTGTGAACTGTATGTGTGAACTGTAAATATGTGTGAAGTGTCTCAAGATCTGGAGTTCAACAAAATGAGTTCCACAGAATGCGTTCCACAGAATGAGCTTCAGAGAATGAGTTCCACAGAATGAGTTGCACAAAATGAATTCCACAGAATAACTTCCACAGAATGAGTTCCACAAAATAAGTTCCACAGAATGAGTTCCATTGAATGAGATTCATTGAATGCTTTCCATAGAATGAGTTCCACAGAATGAGTTCCACAGGATAAAATTCACAGAATGAGTTCCACAGAATGCGTTCCAGAATGAGTTCCACAGAATGAGTTCCATTGAATGAGATTCATTGAATGCTTTCCACAGAATGAGTTCAACAGAATAAGCTCCACAGGATAAAATCCACAGAATGAGTTCCATTGAATGAGTTCCACAGAATAAGTTCCACAGAATGAGTTCCACAGAATAAGTTCCACAAAATAAGTTCCTCAGAATGAGTTCCACTGAATGAGTTTCATTGAATGCTTTCCACAGAATGAGTTCCACAGAATAAGTTCCACAGAATGAGTTCCACAAAATAAGTTCCACAGAATGGGTTCCACAAATAAAGTTCCTCAGAATGAGTTCCACAGAATCAGTTCCACAGAATGAGTTCCATAGAATGAGTTCCACAGAATATTTTCCACAGAATGCGTTTCACAGAATGAGTTCCATAGAATGAGTTCCACAGAATGAGTTCCATTGAATGAGTTCAAAAGTATGAGTTCTTTAGAATGAGTTCCATTGAATGAGATTCATTGAATGCTTTCCATAGAATGAGTTCCACAGAATAAGTTCCACAGAATGAGTTCCACAGAATGAGTTCCACAGAATGATTTCCACAGAGTGAGTTCATCAGAATAAGTTCCTCAGAATGAGTTCCACAGAATGAGTTCCGTAGAATGATTTCCACAGAGTGGGTTCCACAGTATAAGTTTCACATATTAGCTCCACAGAATGAGTTCCACAGAACAAGTTCAACAGAACCAGTTCCGCACAATAGGTTCCACGGAATGATGGCTAAAAAGAACAATAACCCTCCCTCCTAGCCCTCCAAGCCTTACTTCAACGTTCGCCTGCTCGCAGCACTAAATGATTTCTATTTAGGACTTACATGGTTCTCTGATCTTCTTACTTTAGGTAAACGAGCTGTTTTCAACGTTGCCGAAAGAAAATGTACCACACAATCTAGCACAGGTTGGCATGGTAGATCGGACAGAGCAGTCGATGGAAACACAAATAACCGTTACTGGCGTCGATCATGCACTCATACAAGACTTCAAAACAATCCCTGGTGGAGAGTAGACTTGGGACGTGTCTACCGTGTTGTATCAGTGGCAATCACTAACAGAGGAGACTGCTGTGGAAAGATTCGTGGGGACGCAGTCTTTGAGGTGCCAGATAAACCGATAATATCTCAAATTGAACACATCTACAGAGCCAAAATGGAAACATAACAAAGACAATGTTGTTTGCGGAAGGAAGGAAGCAAGGAAGAAGACTATATAAAGATATGAATGGGGCCAAGTACAACTTTAAGCCACTTCAACTGATATGACGTAACGTAAGGACACGTGTAAACAAACAGTAATTCAAATAATTTTGGAGGCTTGATAATAAGCCTTCTCGTTATTGTGCGGTAACAACACCCTTCAAAGTCAATGGCGGACACTTAGAGGGGCTATGGGGCTTGCCCTCGATTTTTTTAGCAAGAAGAAAAAGTATCCATGGATGCGAATTTCCTGAAAACAAATCAGTTTTAACAGAAATATTTGATTGTTAGTTATGGAGGTGTTTAATACTGCCACTTTGAGGAAGGTCAGAATGTGCCGAAGCACCCCAATAATTTGGCAAGAGTCAGCCACTGTCTAGAAATGCATATTTCAATTGGCAGGGGAACGTGTATAAGTAATGACGTCTTGTATATCAGTATTGCGTTGAGTAACGGATTCATTTTGCTAAACGTTTTCGTCATACACTGATCACAGCAATCGTATGGAGTGAAATTAGAAAGCTATTACGATGAATTGTATATTAGGAAATGGAAGGTAAATAAAATTTACTTTAAAATCGTGGCCACGGCAAATCACTGCCATAGCTAAACCAATTTTTGATATGCAGCATTTACTCTTATTTTAATTACTGAGTCCTAATTACCCAGGAGCATTTTAAAACTATGAATTTTAATAGATAGCTTAAAACTATATCCAAAATGCGTAAAACAGAGCATCAATCTACTTGTAAAACTAACAACTAGGCTGAGAATCATCATCATACAGAAAATGATGGAAATCGCCTACCAAAATGCATAGTAAAAATTATAATTTTAAAGGCAACACTACAAAATTGTTGACGCACATATTGACGATATATAGTATAGAGTAGTGAACATCCATATGCAAGTAAATTTTCTTTTGCTTTACGAAATGGGGGAAGGCAGGAATACTGTGGAGCGGGGCTCAGGGGCCTGAACATCCTTCTTAAACATTAGAAAAATGCCCTCTTTGAAAATTTCGTTTTCGTTTAATGTTACTAGAAATTTTATTTATTTTGTGGATTGTTTGATAACGGTTTGTTGAACATTTTCATCAGTGTGAATATTTGCACTTTTCAAAATTATATCTTACCTTATTCCTTTCAAATTTCGCCTCCCTCTAATTTTCGCTCTATTTAATTTTTGCCCCCCTTGGGTCGAAAATTAAAGGGAGGCGAAATTTGAAAGGAATAAGGTACGTAGCAGCGTAGAGGAGAATAATAGTGGGCCAGGCATTTGCTGCTCATCACACAGCACCCCTCTTAACTTTTTAGGACGGTACCTCTGGGAGAGGTCATAGGTTCCTTGTCTATCCAGTTTTGCTTCCGCTACCAGAATATACCCTGAGGGTCCGTGGGCAGTTATTGAGAATCAGGGGAAGCAAGAGCATATCTCTAATTTTGGAGGAGGTAAAGTTCTGATCTTGTACGATATCGGAAAAAAAATAAGGCGACTGTGTTTGAGTATCATAAACTACTTTCTTCAATTCTTGGAATATAATTATGTAAGAGTGGCGTAGAAATACAAAGATATCCGTAACTACACATTTCTTTAAAGCAACTCGATTTTCAGGGCAGGGCTAAGGTTGCTAAGGGTATGATATACTTTCAGGGATAAGGTTGCTAAGGTTATGATATACTTTTAGGGCTAAAGTTGCTTATTAGGTTGCTAAGGCTATTTTTTCTCTGTGAAACCGAATCACATATATGTCACATCATAGAACTTCAACCTATGTCAAAGATCCCTGGTCACATTCAAATCCCGAATCACATCACACCGAATCACATCCGGTCAGAGCCGTTTAATTGCAAGCTATTGTGGTAATGCTCCACTCTTTGAGAATTATATATAAAAATGGCATTACCAATTAAGCGTCACAGAAACAGTCTTCCTGACTTTCAAGAAGGCAACAAAGGTCTCTTTAAAAATGAGTGTAAGCATCCAAGGAATCTATAGTACTCCATTGTACTCCATTGTACTCCACTGTACTCCATAGTACTCCATTGTACGTAATTGCACGTAATTGCAGGGGCTCATTTTGCAGTTTTTGAGATTTTTGCTAACTTTTGATAACTTAAATTGAAATCAATTTTACAGGCATTCGCGGTTACCTGGCTCTTTTGTCTGCAATAGGCATGAGGCAGAACAAGACAGAGAAGAGAACATACCCCTTTCTTTCCCTTTTCAAACATGGCTTCGTTGGTCCATATCCTCCGAAGATGGTTAACCAGCACTGTGTGCTGTGGTAACCAGATGTCATTGTGTTTCACAAGAGTTCTGTTAATAAAGATACAAATGAATTTATAATATGCCGCAAAGGTACTGACTCTAGTTTATTAGATTAAAACTTACAAACTCTTGGAAAAGTCCCACTAATAACGAATCGACAAATGTAGCCTCCTTGTAGTTACACGAAGACCACAGACTAAAGAATAACAAAATCCTCTCACGCAGTTTAATTATATACACATTAAGTAGAGCAAGTGTGTTCTAACTGAACCCAATACCGAAAACTACAAGAATACCAATGCCCTCATTTTCCATTCTACCACGCAGCATCTAGCAGCTACAGTACATATATGCCCTACCTTATTATAAGTATTCCTTGAAATTGCAGTTCGTGCTTTGTCTTTGTTACCGTCTTTTCGTCATTGGCCTACACAGGAAAAGAGAAAAATAGAACGGGTTAAGATGCTCAACATGTACCAACAAACCTCACATAAGTCAAGAGAAAGAAACAGTCGGTGTAGGCTAGACTCATACTAACAATTATGCTCGAGTAATAATATTTAATACTTGGAGGGAAAATAATGATGACACATAAGGGCAGACTAAGTAGCACGATCTACTGCAAATATTCCTTAATATGTGGGCACACGCATTTATTAACCGCGATACAAATACTGCCCCTTTCTGTCTCTGTTGAAATAATCAGCAAGTATCATACAAGACTTACCGCGCGGATGTTTATAACAACCTACAGTAAAGTCATATGAAGAGTCATGCAGATATTCAGCCAGGAACATTCAGAAAACTCTGTAGATAGTGAAATCACAGTGTCAGAAGGTTAGATATTTCATTGTTGGATATTATATTTATAAAACACAATGGTCTACGTTGTTTTGTAGCTAGAAATGGTTGTAGCTTTACGTTTGTTTTCGTTCTACGGTTGCCTTCCCTTTATAATCGGTGTCTTAACAATGACACCTTTCCACATCCTATACATCATTGTTAGCGTGTTAATGGTCCACCATTTGGAGAACAGTTCTCCATATGTGCTCTTAGAAGCACTTCATAGGGTCATAAGCATATTAATAACCCCTTGGTTCTCCATATGTGCTCTTAGAAGCACTTCATAAGCATATTAATAACCCCTTGGGACCATACAGCTAATACATGCAGTGAAGAATAAAAAACTAAAAAACAGTGGCATACCTGCGTCTGTGGAATATTCACAGTAAAAGTGCTGTTTACCAACTTAAGTGGGTTGCACTCCACGGCTGTCCGCAAAGACTTGGAATCTTTTCTGTTTAGCATGTACTATTTTAGGCATTAAGAGTAACAAAAATATGTATCAAGTTGCTTAGAAACTCTCAAGTACAAAAGGAAATCAAAACATCCAACACATAACAGCACTTTACATACACATTAAACTCAGATTTAACAAATAGTAACTACAGAAAAGAGTTAAAGTAACGTTCGTACTTCTTCACCCTCTTGAACAGAATGTAAGTGTTTCTCGATCCTCACATTGGGCAATACCAAAATGTACGTTTTTAAATAATGGAATTAGTGTCATCATTGCTTAGGGCCTTAATAACAAACAACACAGAATGCCGGATAAGGTCAGATCAGGTCAGATCAGATATTGTAGGTACACTTGCGTCGTAATTCGATGATTAAAACAAACCACAATTCCAACATATGCATCACTCGCTGCAAAGCTAGCAAAGGCCAAAATCTGAAAGTCACGTGACTCTAGAGGAGAGTGATATGCTCTTGTAACATCTAACAGTCAACGGTCTGAACACTTTGTTGAGCACTAAACTATGACTCGGAAATAGATATTTAATCAAGTGATTACGACCTTGACGAAATGTTGGGGTTTTTTCATTACAATCGGGTGCTACATTCTAGTCACCAAATGCACGGATCTAGATGTTTTGGCCTCCGCGGAGATGTAGCGCTAAGAGCCTAAAAATCTACATTTATCTCTTCTCCAATATTCTAAATCATGATCACTAATAGCACGAAGGAGGCATTTGGTTGCATGGATGACGCTAGTCACGTAAAAAGTTATTTAGAAGTTGCAAAAACCGATTATCTTATCATCGATTCAAACACCGGTTCAATGCACGCTTCTTTGTGCGATTCCTCGTAACTGCTGTCTGCAAATGTCTTACTTTGGAAAAACTCGTAAAATTCGTGCGAAAAATTATTTTGAGTGAAATGATTGGTCGATAGAAGTAGTTGATTGACACTCCGATTCGTGAAGTAAAGAAGCTGTAAGCAACACAAAAACCGTATGAACAACATATCCTGCACGCAACTGGCTACTGGCACTATAAAAAGGAAGACGAGAAGACTTTCCGCCACTTCACGAATGAATTGAAGCAACGATGTCTGCACACAAACGCCATAGAATAGACATCCCATCTGAAAGCTAATATCCTTACAGTGTGAAGAGTATCTAGAAATTTTGCATTGGTAAAGCATACAATTTTATGTCATTATACTTTCCCTTCAACGCCCAGGTTTTATTCATGAGTATTTGAGCGGTATTCCTTTTCCTTTACAAGTTTGATGCGAGTTTTAAGGTATGCACTATTAACAAAACTGCAACGTGTCACACTGGCGAGCTGAAGGTGCCTACAGCGCTATCTTACTTCCGAAAAAGGATTTACAAAGTCTGATAAGCGCGAGGGAGGGGAGGGGGGAGGCTGAGTAAGACTTGCATAGTCAACGACATCTTTCTAGCCAAATACTGTATCAAGCAAGACCTTTGTTGACTATGCTCATTGCCAATAGACTATCGACCCTTAACATGAATCAATGTATTCGAATTTAAAATCAATTAGCCAGGGATAGCAGATAGGTACCCAAGGATATGTGGATTCCTCCGTGCCCCTTGTAGATGGGAAAGCAAGCTAGACGTTCATGACGAGGGTTTTAAATTGTACTACTTTTTAACGCTGTATTGCAGGTGTTTCGTTCTCTCGGAGTAACAGATGTAACAGGGAACCACTGACGACACAATTTGTATTTTATTACTTTACAGGTGTCTATCGATGGTAACCGCAACTATTATAACAGATATTTTGCCATGAATTGTACTCTAGGCGAATGACTAAACCCATTATTTGTCTTAAATAGTTCGTATTTCAGTGTATCTATTCAGCACACGTTTCCATGCACGGTTCCTTTTAACTTTTATATGCTCATAATGTTTGACGTTTGGAATGGTTCGTAGAATCTCCGCGGAAATTGTGATAATTTGGTGATTTCCTATTCTCCTGATAAATTCATAGCAAGAAGTTGATAGAGTGATTGGCCCGTTGCCCTGGGGTTGTTCAACTTACAGTGCTGGAATGTTAATGATGGGATTTTCTTTTCCCTATGGCAAACACATAATTTAGGGGTTTTATCTCTCTTTTTGTAACTTACTCCTTTTTGTAACCGAGTAGGCATCCGACGCAATATCGATGTCAAGGCTTGTTTGACTTTATGTTATGCTCGGAACTGACGTGGAGATCGACATTTATCCGACGTAATTAAATCAATCAAAGGGTTTGTTGCTGTACTGACAATAGATCGACATCATGCCTCCGTCGATATTTGAACGTCAGCCTTATCCGAAATTGGATCTATGCAAATGCGACATCGTAAACATATTTTTCAGGTTAGCTTTCTGCTGTAGCAATCGTTCCTGCTTTCCCTCTGTTTCACGAACTGTTCGCGTATTGCTCCTAATCAAAGTAATTGTGTAAATAGAAGTGTCATAATACGTCAATCATTTCTTGGGTTAATATTTTCTCATTGATTAGTTCATTCGACTGAAAGATCTAGTCTTAAAAAACCGACACATAATTGTAAAACTCCTTAATTTCTAAACATTTTGCACCCTGGCCCTCATTAATCCTCAACGCTTTCCCAAAGCTCCAGGTGTTAACTTTTAAGGAATTAATGAAGTCCAAAGGCAAACGCTTATTGGAAGGTTCTGTTTCCATAAGCTCCCCGTCCCCAGATACACTTTAACGCATAATCAGGTAAAAAACATCGTTGCTTGTCATTCGTGCTCCTTAAATCAACACCTCCGTGATATTTTGGATGTTTTACTTTAAAGTTGCACTTGAAAATATTAAGATTGTTATATTAATGTCTTTGAACATTGTGCAAAATATCTTCAAGTTGAATAAAGCAGCATTTACGTATTCCTGAATACTTGGTTTGAAAAAGTATCTCTTTTTTTAATTGATGACGACTCAATTATAACTAAATTATTCAGGATCGGAACATTTTGGTGTTTCTTTGCAATTAATAATTGCTTCTACAACCTTGAGTGGACACAATGTTTGCATTTTATGACAAAACGATCGAAGTTTCTATTCATATTCCTCCTATCGTATGACTCTGGATTTGCTTAAATTATTGTAGCTTTTCTTTAAAAGTTAGAAAGATAGTGGAACCGGCATACCATTAAGTGACCATTGCATAAGGCATGAATTACCATGAAAGCGTGAGAGCTGGGGGAGGCAACCAGATGGAAAGAGAGCAGACAGGGTATTAATCTACTTTTCTACTAATCTACTAATCTACTACTAGCATACTAATCAAAAATCAAGGTTGCAACTTTTTTGAAAATAGTACATTATTATGACCGGCTGTCCTCCTGCCAAGTTGAAAAATACTAGATTTATTTTGTACTGTCGAGGCAAGTAATATTTGTGGAAACGAACAAGAAGAATACCAAGCGCGTGTTGGTAAGACCAGTGGCATACTCCAAGCCATTGAAACTCATGGTCGTGTCTGGGAAGAGATAGAAAAAGGGGAAGAGAAACTCAGAGAGAGTGTCCTTTTAGCAAGAGCAAGCCTTTTGTGGTCAGGACGTCATAATAAAGATTAGGCATGACTGCCATTATCCCCTACTACCACGATTGGAGGAGGCAGGCTTCCGCAAAATCCACTGTCTTTAACCATATCTTTGCTGCCTTTTTTGAATAATGAGAATAAAGTAAGAGTAAACACTCCCTACTAAAAATGGGTTCGGGACTCAGATAAGTGCATGCTTTTGCGTTCAATTGCTTACGGTGAGATTATGGGAGGCCGAGCTTGAAAGAGACGGCCAGGAGTACGTGGTTTAAGCAGGGTCTTTGTAAAGTACATCATACATCAACTTTGGTTTTAAGCATGACAATGCCAAAGCAAATGATTTCGGGCATTGAACCTTCAGTCATCATTCCTAGATAGCTCTTATTATAATGTCAATGTTTAAGGAAAATACATCTAAGTAAGGAAGCTTTTTAGTGTCTTAAAAAAAGTGTGATATTCATGACATTGTACACAAATGCTTTTGCTTGGTGACTTTGTAGAAGTGTCTATCCTTTAAATAATTTCTTCCTAAAATTTATATGCTGTAACTCATGACAAATCAAGTGCTCAGCTTACTTAACACCTCAGTTTGCAGCAAGCACGTAGCCAAGGGTGGGGGGCTGTGCCCGCTCAATAGGTAAAAATTACCCCCAGAAAAATCCTTACGGGTATTTAAAAGATGGATCACTTGTGTAAATTTCAATTCACTTATGCAGTGAGATAAGAAAGACGAGGGTCCGTATTCATAGGGGTAGCTTAGATTAGAGGTAGCTTAGATTAGGGGTAGCTTAGATTAGAGGTAGCTTAGATCTAGAACTACTGAATTCTGCTTACAATTGATTGATTTATTTGTGTGTTTTTGTTTTATTTTTTTCTAAACAATAAAACTACTTTGCAGCAAATTAGCATCCAAATATCTAGCATAGCCTACTTAATGAACAGGAAAAACTACTGTCGCGCCGAATCGGGCTTCCTTATGAGACCTCGGTTTCGATTCGGCTTCGGGCTTACTACTTCGGATTCGGGTCGGGTTCAGGCTGCACCAACTCGGCCCGATTCCATCTCTGGCGTAAAGGTTACTTAAAACCCACTACTTGTAACAGGAATGTTTTCTATTAGGGGAATGGAATTCATTAAAAGATATTCAATTACGAAGGCTTATTGAAAGTGGGTGTGACATTATAACGCCAACTGGCTGTACTGCGTCTCTACTCATATTGTTATTGCTCTATTTAAGCGCCTTAAACCAGTGGTCCCTAACATTGGGTCAAGGGGTCGTTAGAGTCCTCGATTGTACGCAAAGTACATTTCATGGCTCTTTAAACTATTAAGAATCGAATCCAGTTAACGATTGTGTAATGTTGCTGGTCTTAACAAGAAAGCAACTCAATAAAATACTAATGGAGTGCGTTATACATAATCTTATACGTTCGTCTTTAATCTTCAATCTGACCGCGTGCTCTACAATTCATAATGCATATCCACAATGCATTGCGTCTCTACTACGGATTGTTTCTCCTGCTTCAGGTCGTGACTTCCAAAACAGAACTAACAAAATAAGTAAAGGTGCCATTCCCATCGTTGAGGATTGATCGATGATCCCTCTTTCAGATTATAAACAGTTGGCGTCTCTGGTGATGATTCATGAAAGTTTGGTTTTGTGCTTGTTTCCATTTTTCTTTCTGTCTATCCTCAACCTAGTTAGTTGTGCTTGTAGCATTGGTGAGTGAGTGTCTTTGTTCGGACGACACAATGGTTACGCCTGATATGCTGATAGGATGCATGGATAGCGTTTGGCCTGAGGATTTGTCTTTCGCAATCGTCTCTGCCAGTTTGCCTGCCAGGAAACCACGAAGAACTGCAGCAAGTGGGATCCCTTAGACGATTGATAGCATGATAGTAGGTTTCGTTATCAGGGTTCCGGTAATATGTTTCATGGCTTCATTAATGGTGGTACCTACGGGTGTACAGTGGCAGTTGTGAGCCAAGGTGGCAGAAGCATACTTGACTGCAGAATATACTAAGGCTATTACTAAGGCCCTTTATCGTGTTGGAACTAGCTTGATTTTGTTCCTATCATCTGTTCACCCCTGACAGTAAAATCAACAGGAATACTACTTGCAACTTTCCTCCTGGGTGAGGAAATGAAAAGCATAAGAATATAAGTGTATACAAATTCTTGTAAGATTTTACCATACTACCTTCCTTACTGACCAAAATGTATTCTTATGATACTTAATTATGATCTCAACTCACCTTAAATAACTCTTGCCACTAAGCGAGTGTTATGAAAACCATCAGTTCTGAACATAAATCTTCAGTAACAATTATGAAAATGCCTTTATAAATCACGACTGCTTAGAATTAAATCCTTACTCAGACAGAGAAAGAACTGTGGATACGACCATGACCAATCTAGAAGAGTAAAACGGCTAAAAAAAAAACTTAAAAAAACACTAAAACTAAAAAAAATAAAACTCAGCTGAATTTGATGATGTCAAAAAATATTTGAAAGAGCTCTGCAAGCTTTCTGCTCTCGTGTGGCAATATTGTAAATTTGATCATGTCCCTCGTTTCTAAAGCAAAACATTAGTAAGAGAAAAACAAATTATCAAAGAACCGTACCTAAGTTAGTTTTACACATTTGTTCATTCCCTTCTCAAGAACTGCTACCCCCACGTAAATTATCTTTTCATATTCAAACCTAGCTGTCGCATTGCACGCTTTTTTCTTTCAAGGAAAGACTTTCCCAGATGATGAGGTCGAATGTTGTATGCAGATTTCAGCGTATCAGCTGTAATGCTCCGTACGTAGGCCAGACCGGGCGAATGAGTTACGACAAGAGGCGATGTGCAGAAAAGCAGTCGAATCTGTGGGGCAACCCATGGATACCATTACTTAAACCAGATTGCAAGTAATGAATCGCCTAGTGAAAAACCTGAGCGACTGATAAGTGTTACCAATAAACTTCGTTGCATAGAAATATAATGCTTCGTTCACATGGTGGCGTACACATGCATGACACAAATACTTTATCTTGGACTTTATTTTGTTTGGCCCTTGTTAGTATGTAAAATGACATTAAACCAGTATAAACAGTAGAGGATGCTTTCAAAAAGAGAAAAATATATATGAAATTAAATAGTTATCAAATTATAATGGCAAAATGTTGGTATATAAAAAATTAACTTTTTAAAAGTCAGGAACAATTTTTTGGCCTCGTGTTTTCTTAAAAGAGTACCATGTAAATCAGTAGTTTCCTATGTGGGTGGTACTACCCTCAAGTGGGTGGTACTACCCTCACGAGGGCGGGGTCTTATACGAACATATGTCAGCTTTTTTGCGAGGAATGGATACAGTATCTGTTCTCATTGATGACAAATTCTTTCAATGATCCGTAAGAAACGTTTTTATTGTTGGTTGAGCCTGCCTCATGACTTGCTTCTCTGCCCAGTAGCCAAAATTGTGGGGCGGCGCCTCAGCTGCTCTTTATTATTAGTATGGTTTTACTGTTTATCTTGGGTAGTGTTAAAATCGGGGCTGCTGCTGATCAGGGGTCTTCGATTGAGAGATTGCTAGACAAAAACTGGGTGAATGAAAGGTGAATAGTCCACCGACAAGTTATTATAAGTAAAACGCCAAATGTGGCAACTTCATTGACAACTTTTCGTCTAACAGACTTCTTCAGGTCACTACTGAAAATTGGCTAAAGAAGTCTGTTAGACGAAACGTTGTTTGTGAAGTTTCCATGTTTGGCATTTTACTTATAATAACGAAAACTGGGGTGGGGTGTGTGTGTGTGTGTGTGTGTGTGTGTGTGTGTTGAGAAGTAGGATACAGAGACGAGGTCTAACGTTCATGCACTATATTTCAATCATGTTTGTGAACTATATACTCTTGATTATGAGATTGAATCCTGTACTTCCTTTTTTTAAACAATCGCTCTCTTTATGAACAATAAGAGACTGGGACCAACTGGATGAGTCTCCAATCTCCGCGCCAACCTCAGAGACATTTAGATTACAACTTTGTTGTGACTAAGTAGCACCACACGCGCTCTCTCCGTCAATTTATATACCGGGACTGGCTATTTGGAGTACCTATACGGATACTTTGCACCTCATAAATACCAAACTCAAGCCGTAATACTATTTTATCTGAATGTCAGTAAAGCGTCAAGGAAGTGCCCCAGGACCTGATTTGGGCGGTGGCATTGAATTTGGGGGAACAACTGGTATAGATGGTTCAATGTTTATAGTATGCATGAATTAGTAGTTGGTCGATATACTGTTTACACTTTCTTGATATTTGCGAACGCTGTTTTATTCTCATCTCAGGAACATTCTTGTTCAATGATGAGAGGGAAAGAAGTCAACATGATCTATCGAGTCGGACTATTTCTCTTTGGTAAGTGCTGACATTATAAGGCGCACTCATCTAACAAAAGTGAAGACCAAATTACTGCAGAAGCGATTTCGCCCATGCTCTTTTGTGCTTAATTGTAAGCGGGGATCGAATAAGCAAGGGGTTGGATATTTTCCAGATTTTTATAAAGTGGGGGTCATAATAAAATGATCTATGGATAATATACCCAGATATACGCAAATATACCCTTTAAATGGAGGGAATAAAATGGGGGGAGGGGTTACACATATGTTTAATATTGAATGAGAAGAAAATGACAATGAAAATGTTGCTGACAGTGATGGTGAAGAACACAATGTATTGCCTAAGAACGATGTGCTACCACCGGAGGATGAACCTACGCCCGGAAATAGATCAGTCCCTGTTGATCCGGAACTTAAAGCTGACTTGGTATGTTTAAGTAGAATTCAATCTGCTCAATGATCTCATATCGTATCTAAAGCGAGTTACTACGTCCCAAAATCCTATTAAATGAGCCTTAGATCTAATCCTGAATGTTATCACACTTCAAAGGTTCACCTTGTTGCATCTAAACAGCTGCTTTTATGTGCTCAGTTCCTTAAATATTTGAAAAATTGTCAAGGAATACATTCTTTGTGGGATGATTTGATCTTGCTTCAACGTTCAGAAGAGAATATAAAGACCCTGACAAAATGATCTAGTTAAATGGCTATAGTATTTTACGTAATGTCCTTTGTCACCAGGAAATTCAATTTGAGAATATGTCGCGTTAGAAAACAAGTCTTTCATTGAAGCCTTCATTCCCACGGTGGCTTAAAGTCAACTATATACCTTTAAAATGTTATTTTTGCTATCTCGTCGTAACATTTTAAAGTTACAGTGAAAACCAGTCTCTATCTTATTGATACATAGTACATTCCGTGGATGCCTTATGTATGATGGATTATCTCATGCAGTTAAACTAGGTTAAATATCTCAGGTAGAAGTGAAATAAAAAAGCTTGCTGTTTGCTTTGGGAGCTCGTGTTGGATTAGGAATTATGATAGCATGGTGCCCACAAAAGGACAGACATAGATAGACATCTATTGATGGTATTATGAAGTCAATGGTTCTTAGTAGCAGGGGCTTTTTTGTTACGATATAAATAATTTATCAGGGTCCATTTCACTTCAGACTTTATAAGGTAACCTCTATTGGAATCCAGCCTCTCTTTGTAATTTTATTCCAAGCCTTAGAAAGATGAACGTTGATCATAGTTACTGAAATATTACAAGTTAACAATCCAGTCTCATATCTGTCTACACGGTCTCAGTAAATATAATGCTGCTGTTAGGAGAATAACCTCCGCTTAAATTACCTGCTTTGTCTATGGTATTCTTTCCAATACCTCTAAACTCTTCAGTGACATTTAAGCCTTGTTATGAGTGATCTATTCCAAACTTCATAACTAGAAATCCATTGCCACTTATTTAATTGATGATACATAATACTTCTCTTTTCAAGTCCATTGGACTTTAAATCGTATTATGTAGCCAACTACTGTCCAATAAGGCTTTGGCTCCTCGGTTCATGCTGGGACAATGCATTTTTCCAATTGCCAGTTGTTCTTCTAAAATCATTACGAGGGCTGGTATATTTGGGAAAACTAGGGCTCACAATACCAATTTCGTCATTCTTAGTTTTGTTAAGTTTGATGGTAAATTATTCTATAACAGACAATCTTGAATGCATGCTTATTTTGTTTCACTCACTCCAACCAACATTCTTTTCTTATTTTTTCTCCTTGGGAAATCATTTCACTCTGGCTGTAGGGCGATGAAGACTACAATTTGCTAGCAAGCTCTCTTCAGTGTCAATTATTAGAAAACAGTTATCGATATTTGGCTTTTCAGCACAATAGTTGACGTTCACATATTTCAGTTATAAATAAATTTATCATATTGTTATATAATTATCATATATGTACTATCTGTCAATGAGAAATACTTTGCAAAATTGTAAAATAATGTTATTGTATTAGAAATTAATGGAAACCTGCGTACATAAACGTTTCTAAGTTATACGGAAGTGACGTATAAATTAGCAGAAGTATTTATAGGTTATATTCTCCTGGGTACTTACCCAATGCTCTTAGTCTTCTCTAATCAAGTCCACGAGTCTTTTGTCTCCTATAATATCATGCGTTGTGTTTTTATTATAGTAAATTTACATAGCTCCGTTGTTAAACTGAGAAGTTGGGGCTCAAGTTGTCGACCACCAATTAGCACGCCTTAATGATTTCTTCCAAGAAAGATGCCGGGAAAAAGGATTTGAGTTATGCCACCTTAAAAAAATAATACTGCAAAACGATTTATTTAGTTTGATTCACGTTAAAAGGATGTTCCTCCCTTTTTTATGAAAAGATTAAATAGAAACGATGGGAGAATCTCTGTAATGAAAAGGTAATTCTCTCAACACTGGGAAAGTAAAAGGTGGCGTTTTTGGTCTTTGAAACTCGAGGTGGTTGTTTCCTTTTAGGAGTAGATGCTTGGCAAATATACTATGGTACATGCTGCTTAATTCGGTCAACCAACCTCAAAGTCTTGCGGCCAACGTAGCCAGCCTCACACTGGCATGATAATTGGTAAACTACTGAGCTTCAATTTGTGGAAAGCACACGATCTTTGTGGTTGGTTGATCGTGCTTTTTTGGTTGTCTAAACTACGCGTGGAGCGACTGAGCCAAAACACTTCCCTAGGCCTTTTTGATCTGGTTTCCAAAACGACGTGAAACGTGAAACTTGAAACGTGAAACGCGAAAAAAGCTTTTCAGTACACAATGTTTTCGCTATTTCGTGCAATATTCTTGTTTTGTACCACAAAAAAAACTATTTAAACATCTTTTTATATAAGCAACCCAGTTGCTAAGGCCTCAGCTCTCAAATTAGCATAAACATTAAGCAACTTGCTTAGCAACCTCAGCCCTGACAGTTAGTTAGCAACTTTTTTCACAGAACAAAATTACAAGTTTTCTTAATCAAGACAGAATTCTTTTTTGATTTGAAACAAATTCATAACGGACTATTTACACTTATCACTCACTGTAATTAGACAGAAAAATATCCAGATATATTATATATTTAAATGATTCGGTATCGCAGAGAAAAAATAACCTTAGCAACCTGTTAAGCAACTCTAGCCCTGAAAGTGTATCATACCATTAGCAACCTTTGCCCTGACTCTGAAAATCGAGTTGCTTACATAAAAAAATGTGTAATTATATAGTTTTGAAAAAGTGCTGATGTGTTCATGGCGATTATGATGATGATGACGGTGACGATTATCATGATAAAGATGATGATGATGTTGCTGTTGCTGATATTGATAGTTGTAACCCCTGTTACAGTGTGACTTTACACCTCATAAATTTGTAATGGCAACTATTTTCATTTTGAGGTTATGAGCATGTCTAGCAAATCCACAATTATCAATTTAGAAAATTACTCTTGGAAAAATCAAGTCTCTGGAACACATAGAGGAGGGGAAAGCAATTAAAGCTAAATGTTGATTACAGTTTTACCAAAGCAATGGTTTCTTATCTTTCTCAAGTCTTTCAATAGCATGAAATAGGCGTCGCTTAATGGAAAAATATAATTGTGGGGAAGCAACTAATTTCTTAAGAATTTTCGTGCAATAGACTTAAAAATTTGTAGACAACCTTAAGAAATTGGATAGTGTTTAAGCAAAAGAGACGATGTTTAGTACGAAACAAGCAGTTGCACTTTTAAACTTATTTTTTGAAGCTTTTTATCACATTTCCATGAATGCCTATCACTACTGGAACTACCTGTACATGTTTTATTCTCCACATCTTTCGTATTGCTCTCCTCAAATATTGGTATTTTCCCACCCTTTTTTCTTTTAGTCGTAAATCAGCAGGTACTCCAATGTCCACAAAACTACACACCCTGTCTTTCGTATCCATTACCACAATGCCAGGCCTCCTAGCCTCAATTAAATGGTCACATTATATATCGATGTCCCGGAGAAGCTTAAAACTGTCGTTTTCTACCGTCCGTTAGGGCGTATGCTCATGCCTCTTTTCTTTCCACTCAAATCCATTTTTCTTGCACAAATCCCAGTAAATTTTCTTTGCAACGTTATTGTGTCTCTTGTTTTTTCTCTGTGCTCGTTTTCACACTCACTCAAAATATATTGCACACTTTCTCCCCTTTTCCCACTCTTTCTGCGAAGGGGAATGTCTATTTTTATCGGTATAGTGCTTGATATAGTTTGTCCTAATTGCCTGTTCCTATGCTGCACACAATAAAGCCTCTGTACCAACCTAAATGTTACCTTTGGATAGCCAATGCCTTGGTTTTTCATTATCTGCGTTTTCTGATCTTTCTCAAACAATCTATCACCACGGCGGCGTGCGCTCTGCGAACTGAGCTAGGTGACCTCCGATGTTAACCAACCCTATTTCTCTAGTTGGAAACTAGCATCATTCACTGACGATTTCGTAGTATCAAAATTTGAAGTGAAAAATGCAAAATTTGTTGAAATTTTGCAAAAAATGAAAAAAAAAGTTGTGCAATAACGTGAAGTTCGCTAGAGAATCTTCTATAACAAGATATGCAAAATGATTATAAGAAAATCGCATCTTTAAATGAATTTTGTACCAGCAGTGAATTAAGAGTTATATTTTTGATGTTTTAAGGGATATTTATAGTCATATTGCTCAAAATAATTAAAAACCGGTTGATTATAAGTGAGCAACCATTTCGGTCTCTTCGAATCTCACACATTTTAGAAAATAATATTCTCAAAATCTAAAGTATCTTTCCTAAATATAACGTATACATGTGGAAATAATTTAGAGATACTAAAAGCCCCCTAAAAAATCAAAATGTAATTCAAAAAGTGTTTTTAAGGTCTTTTTACAGAATTTTTGAAATTTTTGAATATTGCACAACATTTCATAGCCATAGATGACGTCATTCACACCAAATTAAAAAAACTAATTTCATTTTGTTGAAAAAGAGTTAAACTATAAACGTGCCAAATATCTTTGTAATAGCATTTGTCGATATAAAGTTATAGTGTGTCAAAGTGCCGCGGGTCTACTAGCCCCCCCCCTCATGTATGAGAAGAGCCAAAAAGCCCATGTAAGGTAGGGTTAAGGCAAGATATTTTAGATTTTGTGAAAATTATTTTCAAAAATGTATGACTTTTGAAGCTACCGAAATGGTTTCTTACTTATAATCCACCGATTTTAATCTATTTTGAGCATTATGACTAGAATATATCCAAACATCAAAAATAAAGTTGTTAATTCACTGTTGGTACCAAATTTATCTAAAGATGTGATTTTTTTGTAATATTTTTTGCATATATAGTTGTAAATGGTTCTTTAGCACACTTCACCCTATTTGACAACATATTTTGCCTTTTTTTGCAAAATTTCAACAAATTTTGCATTTTCACTTATCAAATTTGACAATATGAAATAGCGGTGCAAATCCAGGAAAGAAAATCTAAGCTTAAAGTTATGATAATCATGTTTTTCAAAGAAAAGTAACTGAACAGAAGTTGGAAAACGCTACTATAGGTCAGCAAAACGCCAATATCGCAAAAGATTTTAAAAATTTCAAAAAATTTTATTCGCCATAAGAATTGTCAGTAAATTTCATGAAAAGTCACAAAATTTCATGTCAATCCGGCCAGGCTTTAAAAAAGTTAGGAGCTGAAATGTGTAGCCGCGGGCCTACTCGGTCCCCCTATGTAAGATAGGGTTAAGACCCTTGTCTGTAGGACAATATGCCTTTTGTGGTCATCGAATCTCCCTCTTTGTATAGTTGTATAGATAAGCAAGATCACCGTTACCCTTGTTTAAGATGAGATAGCTGTAATGCCATGTACCCAAGATAAGGTTCTCCTATCTCTACAAATGTTGCATCATTTGACATGGTAGGCAGAGCTTAATTGCGCTCCAGGACCCAGAAGAGAGATCTACACGATTCAAAGAACAGGTTTACCTTGGTTCAGTAATAGTCTGATCCATATTTTAAACTACAGTCAAATTCTTGTCTCGATTTTGGCAATCTTGGACTGATCTATTTGGACGTAATGTATCAGCATGCTATTTCTCTTGTTCGAGTAATTAGGTAACTGCAATCTCGTAAAATCTTTTTCCTTACTATGTGAGTCCAAACTTTTGGTCATTCATGAATTTCATGTGCGACATCGGAAGTTAACATAAGATTTTTTTTAAAAAATGATACATTCCCCGTAAATGTAATTGAACTTAATAAAAAAGTAATTGATTGCATTCTCGCAACGACGTGGCCATTATCAAATATTTATAAATCCTTTTGATTGGTGTCCCGTTTATATACTACAACGTTCAATCATAAACACGAATCATAAAAACTTTAAGATGTGGAAGGATTGAATGAAAGGTGAATAGTCCACCGACAAGTTATCAAAAGTAAAACGCCAAATATAGAAACTTTATTGACAACGTTTTAATATATTAATAAGATTTTGTATAATTTTGTTGTGGGGGGGGGGTTGGGGGGGGGGGGGGGTGGGGTGGGGTAGAAAACTGCAGTAGCGCCGTAATCATTCTTCCTCTGTTTCCGTAGTTTCACTCCATATAGCAACTCTAGTTCATGACCCACATTTAAACCATGCTTCTTTTCTATTCCAATTAAGATGTCTGTTGACGAGTCGTCTGAAACAAAATTCCACAAGCCTTTCATTTCGAAATATTCGAGGATCTTGCTGGGCTCGTTTATGTGCTTGTAACCCTCTCAAGCCGCGACATACCTTTCCGCATAAACATTTGTGCTTATCAACCGTCAAAACGTTGACTATGGTGGTGCTCATCATCTCGTATATCAGGAGGATCATTTGTGTTCGCAATCAATGCATCAAATTTTGCAATGGAATCACCACACGTAGTGATGACGAGAGACGAGCGACGAAAGACGTTATTTTGCTGCCCTGTAGGAAACATATTTTTCCAGTTAAATCTTTCCATTGCATCTCCAAATGTGGCGGTTGAAAGACTTGAATCCATTTCAAAAAGTCACAAGGTATAGCAACGGATATATCAAAGAACGGCAAAGAACATCCAAATATGATAAAAAGTTTAAATTAAAATATGTTAACAAGAAAGCAAATATGTGTTTCCACACTTAATATATTCTTTAACCAATTTCGCCCATTAATCGTTGGAGTGCTTTGTTATACGTCCCGTAGCTAATCACAATATTTATTAATAATAAAAGAAATGATATATTGATATGACAATTTTGTAGCAAAATTTAGAATGATGAATACATGATGACTACAGCTAAGTTCTAAACTAATTTTTCTTGTTCAACGGCTTTTTCTTCTTCTTCCTTTTCTTTCGGCTCCTCCTGTTTAGGGGTCACCACAGCGGGTTCTTTGTCTCCACACCAGTCTATCGTTTCCTTCCTCCTCCGTCACGCCAACCACCCTCATGTCCTCCCTCACCACATGCATGAACCTTCTCTTTGGCCTCCCTCTCTTTCTCCTACCCGGTATTCCCATCTCGAGCATCCACCTTCCAATATATCCCTCATCCCTCCTATGCACGTGGCCAAACCATCTCAGTCTCGCCTCTCTCACCTCATCACCCAACCGTCTTACCTGAGCTGTTCCTCTGATATAATCGTTTCTAAATAATGACTTATTTCGATGGCAAGAAATTACTAACCGACAATACAGCCTTGCAGATCGGACATTAATTTTCCATTTTCAACATGCACATAGATTCCATCTTTGCAACGGTACATAACTGAAAATGGCCAAGGTTTTGCTGGTTTCCAACCAGAGTTGCACTAGCGAAGAATCAAGAAGTAGTGACCACGGCATTTTTAGTTGGTTTGGGTTTCGGGAATTGAAGTTCAAGGCAATGAATAGAATTATGACTGATTGAATTGTTGCCCTTCAGAGTAAAGAATATAATGACGAATTAATTCGAGGGCCAGAAATTACTAACCAACAATACAGTCTTGCAGATCGGACAGTCATTATCCATTTTCAACATGTACATAGATTTCCTTTTGCAACGGTACGTCACTGAAAATAGCCAAGGTTTTGCTGGTTTTCGACCAGAGTTGCACTTGCGGAGAATCAAGAAGTAGTGACCACGGCATTTTTAGTTGGTTTGGGTTTCGGGCATTGAAGATCATGGGAATAAATATAATTAAGTTATTGACCTTTAAGGAAAGGAATATAATGACTACTTAATTCGAGGGCAAGAAGTAAAATGGCGAATTATTACGACAATGATCTTCAAGGGCAAAAGTAGAATGACGACGTCCAACTAAGCAATCTGGAAACAATACTGCAACAAGTATTTTTGAATCGGTGGATGGTGCCCATTCAGTGCATGCCAAGGAAAGATGGTTTGATATGAAAGTCATAATTAAAAGATGAAATGAATAGAAAATGAGGGCAAGAAGTAACGAATTATTACGACAATGATCTTCAAGAGCAGAAGTAGAATCGTAACGAAATCAAAAGGGGGAGCTTACAGAAAACAAAGATTTCTCTTTTTATCCTATTTAACATTTAGAGAAGATTTTGCTTTCATTCAATTAAAATTAAAAGAAGACATTGGACTCTCTTTTCCTCTTTTCGTTCTTGTTGTAGTGTTTTTTTCTCTCTTTGCAAGAGTAAGAAATAAATTGCCAAAAGGGAGGGGTTGAAGGGACCTTAGCTTCCCCTAGTGGCACGCCACTGATCAGTAGAAGCAAGGAGGAATAAAACTCTCGTGAAACAGACAAATCACTATTGCATCTATTCAAGTTCTTGACTCGGCTGAAAGTTGCAAGTAACTTGCAGAGGATGCTTTCTAGTCTGCTTTCACACGTACGCAAACGAAAATAAAGAAAACTCGAATGGATTCCATCTTGCAATTGGACGATTTCCGAGATCTGTAATCACTTACTCGATTAGATCACGCACGTGAGTATGCAAACCATGCTGGTAGATGCTGTATGCAAACACATGTACCTCACAGAATGGTTAGAATTAGTGACCTTCATGTCCAGCCTGGAAAAACTCGAGTTAACTGACAATCCACAGAGATTAGCTGCTGGATTTCTGGTGACATGTTTAATAATTAAACGTCCATCTGAAACGTAGTCTTGAACTAGACGTTTAAACTAAAAAGGCGGTACTACACAACTTGGTTCTACATGTCCAACTCCAGGGCAACTAAGGTTCTAAATACGTGTAAGAATTGAACGTAAAAAGACGTTTATCTGATTACACGTTATCTCTGATACGTACATTTGTTAAAGAGATAAACCAAGGGGTGGACTGATAGCAATGGAGGGTACATTATTGATGCATACAAGTACGGACGAATAACTATAAATTGACTTCAGTTGCTTTATGTTTATTACTCTCCCCCGCTCTTCATGCATAAAAATCAAAGCAACAGAAACAATTCCTACACTCCTTTATAGATTTAACTAGCCGTAAATTATACCTTACCTACATATATCGCCTAATTATAATATTATTTTTAAAAGTGTAATATTGCTAACAGCTAGTAAATTATCAGTTTTTCGTATTCATGAAAGGCTAGATTGAGGAGGGTTAGAGGAGGAGAGTTAGCTAAGTCGGTAGAGAGCTGGTTTTGCTAATTGAAGGGGATGTTTCGAGCCCATGCTCTATCTTCGATCTGAAAACCCCTACCTTAAACCCAGCACGAAAATGGGTACCGGGTATTAGCTGGGAGAGGATAAATGCGGAGAGGAAAGGAACTCCTCAAGGCATGAGAGTCTCTACCACGTCACACCTCCTGTGGTCTGTAAAAGAGTACGGGAGTATCTTTATCTTTACCTTGGATGGCCGTATATTTTTATTGTTATTGTATACATCTAGTTTTGAAAAGACACTAAAGAAATATGTCACCACCAGGAATCGAACCCGTGCCCCACACTTCTTGGCGGTGTATAATCTACCCACAGAGCTAGGTAACCCCCGATCTTAGCTTTCTTTATTTCTCTAGCCGCCAAATTAACACCTCATCATCCATCGGTTTATATTGCCGTCTTGCTCACCGGACACCAGCCTCTCGGCACCATGTAACCTGAACAAGGAAGGGCTGTCATCCGGCCCGTCTACTGTTCAAAGCACCTTATAAATTCCAAAGCGTATTTGAAAAGAGTGGATTTGGAATGTCAATCTCTATTAAACAACACTACAGGTATAGAAATACGGGTAAAACACCAAGACGAAAACTACAACTGAACCACGTTTCATCTTATTACAAGACGTCGTCAGGCCTTTATAAACACTGGGTGTCGAAACGCAATGCAAGTGTAATCAGTGTAATCAAGTGTAATGCAATGCAAGTGTAATAAGTGTAATCAAGTGTAATGCACTGCAAGTGTAATCAGTGTAATCAAGTGTAATGCACTGCAAGTGTAATAAGTGTAATCAAGTGTAATGCACTGCAAGTGTAATAAGTGTAATCAAGTGTAATGCACTGCAAGTGTAATCAGTGTAAGAAAAGAACACTAGAGAAATAGAAAATATGTCACCACCGTGGATTGAACCCGTGACCCACGCTGACACTTGAAGTTTCGATGGTATTTGAAGTTCCTGTTAAAACGGTCGGGTTTGGTGCTTTGCGAACGTGTACAAGAGTTCTGAGAAACAGTTTATCTCTTGTGCATTACAATCATAAAGTTGTAAGGCATTTCAAAGAACTTTGCAGGGTACCGTTGTCCTTCCACAAGATCAAGAAGATAAAGATAACAAGGTACACTGAAGGTTTCCTTATCACGAGACAAAGCTGTTGATTGTTAAAACGTGTTTATTTTAGAAGTCTATGTAGGAAAACTACTTGAAGATCTTCAAATCAACAAGAAGATTTAAGGTCAAAAGGGGGATCGAAGGTTAAAAGGAAGATCGATGATTAAAATGGAGATGCAAGGTTCAAAGGGAGATTGGAGGTGAAAAGGGAGATTGAAGGTCAAAAGGAAGATCGAAGATTAAAATGGAGATGCAAGGTTCAAAGGGAGATCCAAGGTTAAAAGGGAAATTGAAGTCAAAGGGTGATTGAGGGTCAAAAGAAAGATTAAAGGTCAAAAGAGAGATTTTAGACCAAACGAGAGATTAAAGGTCTAAAGGGAGCTTAAAAGTCAAAGGTGAGATTACGGTTAAAAAGGGAGGATATAGTTTGAAAGAAGCTTCAAGATCTATAAGGAGATATTTATTTGAATGAGAAGACCTTAAATAACTAGTTTTATGACGCGCATCGTACGATACTCCTTTAGAACAGTGTAGTGACCTAGTGCAGGGACCCCAGCTGGGGGTAGTTGATATAATAAAGGGGCTAAAATCTATTTATACATACACCAATATCTTTCACATATAGGTTAATGTCAGTTTCTCTATAGCAAGACGTCTGGTGCTACCAGTATATAGATGAAGAAATACAATCACGTTTACACCTTCAATTGAATTTACGAAAACAGGCAGCTGGAAAGTTATAATTACGTTTGCGTGTAAAGGCTAAGTTAGGTTTTTGTATTATTATTTGATTTGAATATTGCGTTGAGTAACGGATTCATTTTGCTAAGCGTTTTCGCCATACACTGATCACAGTAATCGTATGGAGTGAAATTAGAAAGCTATTACGATGAATTTATAGGAAACGAGAAGATCGTAGAAAATAACGGTCACGAGAACGACACTTTTTCTGCCACTCGTGTTCTTGAAAAGGCGTCAATTTTAAACGAATTCTTTTTGTCGACAGAGTACCGGCTTTTTTGTTTTGATAAATGTGGCTTCTAAAGCGGCAAGATGAAAAGGAGATCTGGCTCTCGCTAATACACTCAACGGATCCTCTTGATGGTCGTCAGCACATAATGGGTTTTTAATCAAAAGCTGTCTTATTGCTGAGTCCGAGCCATACGATTGCTTTGATCAGTATTTGGCAAAAACGTTCTGCAAAATGAATCCGGTACTCAACGCAATATTTAAGTTTTGTACCACAAAGCATTTTTTCAAGTATTAATTAATTTAAGGTCATTCGAGCTTTGGTATAGGCAGGGTACATTGAAAACCCTGTTTAAAGATTGTTAATAATAGTAATTTTTTTACAGACTTCATTGCCATTTATTCTTTCTGTAAAATTACAGTTAATAAGCTTGACAAGATATAAAATTCTTACTGATTTCGCCCGGCATAATGGGGACAGTGAGTTTATAGTAGTGGATAACAACAATAATAATAATACCAACAAGATTTATGGCGACAATATCAAAAAAGCAAAGTACATTTACAACTACCATACAAGAAGTTCGGAATTGGGCCAATCATAATAATAATAATAATAATAATAATAATATAAAACTTTAACATTTATTTCGTAATTTCACCTTGTACAAAAATACCAAGTCAGGCACTCACTGCATAGGCATATCTTACTAAAAGCTATATGACAGAAACACATACAAAAATAATAAAAACAACAACAACAAAAATAACGCCTAAGTGACAACAGGGTAATAATAATGATATATCTGGTATCATGTTAATTATATGACTACAAGCTAACCTCTTCGTCATGGTATAGAATCCTCAACTTCTTCTTAGGGTATTGAGAAGTGACAATGGTGGTGAGTACATGCCTAAGGGATTTAACAATTTTCTGAATAACAAAGGCATCAAAAGGCAACTTCCTATTCCAGGCACTCCACCGCAAAATAGGGTTGCTGAAAGGATGAATCGTACTCTCCAAGAAACTGCAAGGTCAATGTTACACAATACAGGGTTGCCTTACTCGTATTGGGCAGAGGCAGTTGCTACTGGAGCCTATTTAAGGAATCGTAGTTCAACATCATCAGTGGACAAAATGACACCATTCGAGAGCTGTCTAGGCCAGAAGCCAAATGTCTCACACTTGAAAGTGTTTGGCCGTGATGCCTACATGCACACTATGGAAAAACGTGGAAAGTGGGATGCTAAGTCTCGCAAGTAAAATTTTATTGGTTACAGTATGACCAGAAAGGCATATCGATTGTATGTTCCGAAGATAAAGGAAGCATTGAAATCTAGAGATGTGATTTTTAACGAGGGTGAATTTAGTGGCCGGGCTAGAGAATAGAAATCAAAGGAGCTGAAAGTGCATATGTTTCCAATGAAACTAATTAAGATGAAGAAGAGAACTCGGATGACAGCAATAACGATGTTAGAAGTAGAAGTAGAAGGTGAGGAACCAAATGTCGAAATTCCAAGGCGGTCTAGTAGAATCTCAAGACCTCCAGAGAGATAAAGTGCTTTGACCGGAGACTGGTGGAAGTTCCATAGTGGATTAAGTGCAGAGTGTGGAGAAAGTCTCACTGAACCAAGAACTTTGAAGCACTAGAATCTGCAATTGGACATGGATGGCAAGATGCGATGACTGAAGAATATAAATCACTTTTGAAAACTAGGACATGGACCTTAACAGAATTATCCAGAGGGACGTATCGTAGTAGGATGCAGGTGGGTTTTTAAGATCAAAGAAAAGGCCGACGGTACAATTGACAGGTATAAAGTCAGGTTATTTACCAAGGGATATTCGCAAAAGAGCCATTGATTGCGAGGATCGCCAGTGGCCAGGTCCATCCGTACCTTATAAGATGCCTAGACGAAAGCAGAGGTCTGATAAGCAGGGAAGTCTTGTTTCAGTTTATCAAAGTCATGATAGCGAATGTTCGAGTTATGTAAATTATTTTGGTCCCAGAGTAACAGTTCAAAGGTGGACAGGTTTAAAGTCAGGTTAGTTGCCAAGGGATATTCTCGAAAGAGTGGCATTTGATTACGAAGAGACGTTTTCGCCAGTGGCCAGGTCCAGTGGCCAGGTCCATCCGTACCTTATTGGCAATAGCAAATCATTATAATTTAGAACTCCACCAGACGGACGTTCTGACTGCGTTTTTGAATGGTAAACTTACAGAAGAGATCTATATGGAACAGCCAGGGGGCACGTTGTGCGTGGAAAAGAGCAATTGGTGTGTAAGTTGAATAAGTCAATTTATGGGTTGAAGCCGGCATCTAGGTGGAGGCTTGCAACAATAGATAACTTCCTGAAAGAGCATGGATATACTGAATTTAAGGCAGATACATGTGTGTATACAAAGCAAGTGGGAGAGGATATGACGTTTATAGCGTTGTATGTAGATTATCTTTTGCTGATGTCAAACAACATTGATGTACTATCAACAGAGAAAAAGTTATTGCAGAAAAGATTTTGCATGAAAGATCTAGGTGAGGCCAGTTATTGTCTGGGTCTGCAGATTCAGAGAGACAGAGAGAGCAGAACTTTTGATTGTAAGTCAGAAAAAGTATTTGACAGATATACTTGAGAAGTATGGCATGAAAGACTGCAATTCTGTCATCGGCGTTAGAACCACAACATACCGGTAGATACAAATAATAATATTATAAATGGAACGAACTCACCGAATACCAGAAGAAGTTGAGGATTCTATACCATGACGAAGAGGTTAGCTTGTAGTCATATAATTAACATGATACCAGATATATCGTCGGGGGTAAGTGTCGCCGGGGGTAAGTGTCGCGGGGGTAAATGTCTCGGGGGTACATATCGCCGGGGGTAAATGTCGCCGGGGGTAAACGTTGTCGGGGGTAATTGTCGCCGGGGGTAATTGTCGCTGGGGGTAAATGTCGGGTCACCGAATAAACGCATGTCGCTTGAAGGTATATGCCCTTACATCCTTGTAGGAACCCATAAAAATGTGAACTCGTACAATGCAAGTGTTTTTACAAACAATAGCACACTGCAGGCTGGTGCAAATAAAATCAAAATTGATAGCGAGTAGAAATAATTAGAAAGAGTACATAGTCTGCACTGTATTTGTCTTTGCTCTAAGTTTGTTCTGCACTGCCCAAGCGAGCTTTTCTGCTAAGTTGGGAGAAAGCTGCAGCCTCTAGCCTTACAAGATTATAACTGTAGAAAAACATGGAATTGTTATCACCAAAATTTGAACCCATACCCTTTCGTATTGCTCTACCAGCAACAAAATCAAGAACAACATTCTTCAATTCTCTGATCGCATGACAGATCCTACATCGATCTCTTCATTTGTACACAAGTGGAAGACGAGCCTTTCTCTCAACTTGATTTCAAAATGGCAGAATATTTAGTAGGACAGATATTTTAAGAGAAAGGTGAAAATGCTTCCAACGAGATTTAAACCAGTTAAAAGCTAATAGGGGCCATGGGTGGGCCGTGTCAAACTTGTATCGGGCGCTGTTAAATAATTTCCAACGTGTTAGAAAAGGAATATGGTAAAAACAAGGAAATTTGTGATATTTTTAGAGTGTTGCTCTGGAACAAAAACTTCATGTTTCGCAGAAATAGACCATTGTACTTGGTAATTTTTTTAACTTTCTATCAAAGTATAGTGCTTATCGTACCTACATCATATTGGGTCACGGTCAAAGCCCCTATCCTGTTAACCCTGACCCTGAAAACATGAAAAGTGACGTGTCTTTTTGACAAAGTGTATGGAAGGATTTTAAAAATTAAAAATTTGCGTGTAATGAATATTGAATGGTCTCCTTTAAGCTCAGTTGTCACTTTTCTCACTAAAATAGAGTTTAATTATGTTTTTTTCGTAGAAAGTTTTCTTAAGTCTATGTTTAAAGCCCCAGTTGCCTGTTTCTGTGGTTTGACAAGTTGTCTCGCTAAGTCTTATCGCCTTATCAGTATCCTCTAACAAAAACCTTGGAAAGCATAACAATTGAGCAGACGATGGTTAGTGCACCGTCATCTGATAGGTATCCACCACTAGACCAAAATTTACATTGTGGGTAAAACTATAAACCCACTAAGTATTATCATTCACCAGACGATTTTATCACACTTTGGAGACCGAACAGTTATAATCATTTCGGGCAGAAGAAATTAGGTAACTGTTCAGCGTATTTAGTCTTTTCGGTTTGTTGGTATCTGCTATACTTCTTAGTTTTTTATTGGCACCAATTCCATTTAGCGGCATAAAGGTTTTAAAGCACGTGTTACAATAGACGAAAGGCAGGAAAGGGTGTGTGCAATGTGACAAGGTCGCCCAACAAGGCCAGGTCTTTATGTACGTCCTTGTGAGAAACACTGCATTCATTTTGCATGCTCAAGGGGCACAGTGCCTCATCAAAAAGAAATGTGAACCCCTTCAAACACAAAGCCTATACATTCAATGTATATTCATGTTCAAAGCCTCTATACATTCTTTTAGGCTCCCTAATTTAGTAAATGCTTTCTCAACTTCCATTCCTTTTAGGGGCATCTCTGCGTCTGAGTTAGAACGGTCCTCACTACGACAGTGAATGAATGTGACATCAGAGAAAGGCAGTTACTCTGTTACTGAATTGTAAATGATCTATAAACGTAAAATTCAGATGATGATCACAGCTATTACATAGTACAGGAAAGAAACATGTCATAGCGAGGGATTGTCTCAGCGTTTAGTTTAAAGACCATTACTTGGTAAATGACCCAAAGATTGTCTTCACAACAAATACCGTATTACCATTTGATCAAGTGTACACTGACCATAACTGGCATGTGCCCATCCCTAACCACCCCATAACCTATATCACATCATCTGTGAAGCCCCACAACTGCTTCATCATCACCATCCTCTGGTTCACTATTTGTGTGTGCAACATCCATTCTTCTTCACCTTACTCTCTCACAACCTTTCTTCTCAAATATGTACATACAGAAGCAAACAAAAATGCTTCTACCGCAAACAATGTTTATGATTAAACTGCAACTGCCATGGAACCCCCACTGCTTATCAAGGGGCTGATATGAAACATTGGAAGATGCAAGGATTCTGAAAACAATGTTCTTTTGTTAATTAAACAATGGTAATGGAGAAAAGGTAGACTGAGACTGATGTACAAGGACACACTTGATCAAGACCTGAAGGGATGTGATTTTAGCCTTGATAGCTTAGGAGTTACTACCCAAAACTGTGAGACCCGGAAGAAGACTTTTTATCAGGAACTTGAATCTTTAATAACAGGTATAGTAGACTGCACTGATGATGGGGGGTGGTTCTTTGTGAAAACCAGCTTGCCCTCACTTCAGATGATTGCTGTGACCAGTGAAAAGGTTTAGCATTATAAATCAGTTAGCCTCACTCAACGCAATTTCAACTTTTTCAGCATTAACATACCTATCTCTTGGGATGCTTCTGACATGGTGTCTCATATCTATTTTGAGCTGATAATACTGCCCAGGGTTATTTGTTTCTGTTTTCAACAGGACTGGTGAAATTGGGTAATTGTTTATCTTATTTTGTATTTACTTTGCTCTGGCCTCAGTCATTGGATACAGAATTATGTATTAGTTATGCATTCTCTTGCAGGATACTGATGAAGGAGGCTTTACCTTAGTAGATTTCACAGTACCAACAAGAGATAAAGCAGTATCCCATCCAGGAGTTGATCCACCTATCTGTGAGAAGGTAAGACACTACTGACAGCTTGGGTTCCAAGAACTGTTACCCAGTCCAATATAATTTGTTCCATTGATAGGATTTTTTTCAAATGAAGAGACATGGTTGCATGCACTTGTATCTTTTGCAAAATATTGCAAAGTCTTGATACTTTTTATCAGCTTGGTAGTTGTAGCTGATCCTTATTTTGATCCTTAAGGATGAAGCCACTGTTGCACTGTACCAACTTAGATAACATAAGAAAATATAAAGATGGACAAGAATCTTTTAAGCGAGCAAAACTGTGTATTTGTCACTTTTAATTAAAAAATATTTACACAAACTATATGCTGTGAAATACCATTTATTAAGCTATGTATAGAAATAGATGAACATACAGCCCAGTTTGCAAGGGGGTCTGGACCCCCACCTAGAAAAATCAACCCCCAACTACAAAGACAACCCCACCTAGAACTCTAAAGGCCAACCCCTACCTGGAAGATAATCACCGATTCCCACCAATAATGTAAAGAGAAACGGAACACTAATCTAGACTTCCATTGAAACATTTCATCACTTGAAAGATTACTCAATGCCACATCATTTCATCACTTGAAAGGCTTCACAATGCCACTTCCTTAAGGAAAATCACCCAAGCGCCCACCTTCTAGAGGGAAAACGTTTCTTAACTTAGGTGAACCAGAATCACTAATACAACTTATAATTTGAAGTGGATACCACCTTGTACAAAATTTAATTTAGACTGGTTTACAACCCCCACCTGCAAATCTCAACCCCCACCTTAGAGGCCAACCCCCACCTGTAAATGGTACTTGAGCCAACCCCCACCTAGACAAAAGTTTTTGAAAATGCTTGACCCCCATCTACCAGGGGGGTGCAAATTATGATATGGTCCCTTTTTTGTTCGTACTACACATTTCTGGCATGCCCAATAAATTCCCAAATCAATCTTAAGACATGATCATTTAATTTGCAAAGTGGGACTATCAACAAAGTCAACAAATCTGTAAACAGACTTGTGAATAGGGCAGCATTTGCTTAAATACCCAACATGTGTCAACAACTGCAAAGAAGATTCATGCAGAGTATTATTAGTGCGCGAGTTGAAGTGTTTGAGTGTATATATGTTAAGTTGTTTGCATGTTTGTATGTTGACGTGTTTGTGTGTGTGTGTTCCTATGTGTGTGCGTTGAGGTTTGTGTGTATGTCTATGTAAAATGGTCAAATCCTTCGGTGTTCTTGTATTACATACATGCATTCTCATGCATAACATTTTTTTTTCAGTTTCACTGAAAGTGTTGTTTTCTTCTACCATACATTATACTTTTTATTTACTTTAATATCTTCTATTTTTTAAGATACATATTTTATCTTTATTGATTGTATTGTTAGTCAAGATTTTCTAATTGGACTTGTTACAAAGCCTAGATGCAATTTACATTTATTCTATATATTTAAATGACATAAAAACCATGACATTAAAATCAGCTAGAAGGCTAGTCCTTCACGAAATTACCCCTTCAAATTGTATCGTGAATATAACCATTTCCCAAGGCTACAGTGACCACGTTATGTTCTTTTTTAATCGTTTGATTTTTATAAACAGGGACTTCGAACTTAGGCACTATATGTAATAGCCTAAATTTTGTCTATCAGCAACGGTCTATACTGTTGACCTCTCTCATTGTAGCCAACGACCCTATACATCAAGGAAACATCAACAGTTCTTTGAATTTTAAAGACATTCAATGACAAATAATCTGCCTCTCTGCCAAATTTTTAAATAAAGAGCTCGATCACCTAATTCATAACAACAAATTCACGGGAAGCCAGTATATTTCATTTCAACAGATCATGTCCTAATGCGAGATCTTAGTGTCCTACAGTTTCTGGTCTCCACCTACTTCCATAAATCACACGAATCTCTAGGATGTGGGATTTTGCTAATAGATGGTTGGATGTACGATTATATTTCGCACAAAAGAGAACATTAATGGTTACGCTGTTGAGACAATGTTTCCATAAGTAGCTTACATGAATTAACAGCCGTTAATTAGCTTTAAATGTGGCCTTCTACACTCATGTTCTGATGGCTATTGCCTTATAAAATTCATGCCACACACAGAAGTACTGAAATTTGATCTGATTATCTCGTGTTATGCGTCAAGCCTTGTCTACACTTAAAATGAGTTTTAATACACTTTTGTCTCCCTGTGTTTCCATTTAAATAGACACCCAGGATATGTTCTTTCCTTTGAAATACAAAGTTCCTAGCTTTAACTTTTCGAGAGATCGTCTACACTGAGTATTCTGTCACTGACAAATTATACTTGTATTTTGTATCCCAACAACCTATTCGCTACTGAGCCCTAAGCTAAAACGCCCTTGGTTACGTGGTGGCAACGACATAGCTAGTACAGTGTTTTCTGTAAGACGCTTAAAATATTTCTACTAGTCTTAAGTTAAAACCTAGGAAAATATTCCCTCGATTAAAAGTACTTAAAACGTAACTTGATCTAAGTCTTTAAGATATCATACGTTCTACCTCCAACAGTGTTAATGGGCCGGCATTATGAAAACACGATTAAGCATGCCGTTGCCACCACGTCACCGAGGTCGTTATGGCCTAACGAGCGTTTCCGGTTTGGTAGCGTTAGCCATTTTTACTGTCCTTGTAACACGGCAAGGGTCTTTAACCCAAATTGCAAGTATCAACATAGATTTATAACCGATTAACGTAAGGGTCATTCTGAGATATTTTCGTGTATGATCAAGTTGTATGATTGGAAATAGACTGGATCTAGTCAGTTTACTAGCCCAGAAGCCACTCCCTAATGATGCCATTTAGGAATTGCACGAGTAGAATTGAGTCAGAGAGATTTTGAAGTACGGAGTTTGATTTTATAGTACAGATTTCGGATTTAGAATATAGGATTTAGAGTTCGAAGAGTAGACGATCGATATCTGATTGAATGTGTTTTAGAGTTGGACATTATATTCACTGACTATCTTACTGGTGAAAGGCATGTGATGTAGAAACCGCGTCTTCGCATTGTGGAATAGAATTGATTGAGCTCTAAAACCATGAAATAACGTAGGGGAAGTTTCCAATTATAAGAACATTGTATCAAATCTTGTTGACTCTTTGGCCTTGATAGGGCATGTAAACCAAGAGTGAACTTATGAAAGACGTGACTCCCTTCGTCCTAGTTTGGCCAATGATTTTAAGCAGGCTTGCTCTCGCTCCCTTAAACCAGGAGAATTTTTATTTGGGGATGATCTGTCTGCTACAATGCAGAAGATTAAAGCAACTAATAGAATTGTATCTACCATTTCTACTGGTACTTCCCAGCATCCCGGAGGTTTTTGGGAGCTTAAGTCTGGATTTACCCCTAGATTTTTTCAATGCCAATTCTCAACAGGGAACTTCATGCTAGAAAAGAACTATGACCTGATGAAATAGATCAAGCGAACTGAAGATAACAACCATTTTACTTTTGACACAGTCAACTTCTTCTAATCTGACTAAAACGGGGAAAACGCGGTAGCATACAACTAAAACAATAGATTTCAAACAACCAATGAAACATCAAGATACGACCTGATAACGAGGCAGTCTAAGCATTTCGTGATTACAATAATAACCGGAACAGTCTTAAGTGAATGTTGATATTCAACACTTCATTCCAGGGGACGCCTCATTTGCGGTATCGGGGGAGACCACCATACTTTCCACACCCCAATCACAATCAGGTTCAAAGGACGACATTTTCAAAAAATTAAAGTTCTCAAGACAAGAGGCAAGATTTTTCCCTGAAGTGGTTGAAAATTGTGTTTTAGAGTATCTTAATGAGAAAGTTGGCAATTTTCAAGCAGGTAGACCGTCTGTCTTGTCTGTCAGCTTGACAGAAAATCACATCAGACCCTAATATTCTTGCTACTGTATCAGGTAACACCCCACCAGTACAATCTTCATACCCTCAGAATTCTTTATGTAGGGAGCATCATCACCAGGCTCAAGAAGAGATAGAATCACTTCTTGAAAAATCATTTTTATGTGCAAGTGTATATGAACCTGGAGAGTTTATTTCACCAATTTTTACTGTTCCAAAGAGTGATGGCAATGTTAGGCTAATATTAAATTTAAAACGTCTCAACCAGTATGTTGAGTACTTCCATTTTAAGATGGAGACCATTCACTCAATACTAAATTTCGTTACACCAAAGTATTGGGTGGCATCAATTGATATAAAGGATGCTTACCATAGAGTTAAGATGCATCCTGACTACCAGAAATGTATGAAGTTTATTACAACCAATTTTTATATCAGTACTTCACATATGCTAATGGATTATCTGCACGCACTAGGCAATTTACAAAGCTTCTCAAGCCACCTTAAGATTCATGAACTGAATCACCTTGTTTGTGCATACATTGATGACCTGTATTTACAGAGTGACACATATGAGGGTTTTGTTGGTTCAGTCATTGATACTTCTTCGATGATCTTATATTTTTTGTTCACTCCCAAAAATCTCAGTTTATGCTAAAAGCAAGAAATAATCTTCCTTGGTTTTTGTTATATTATGTAACTCTGTTTATATTGTTTAGCCAACATCGTATTATCAACCCCCGCTATTGTTATTATATGATTCAGTTATGAGTTTTGTAGAAGAGACGTAGACAAGTCAAATAAAGATCAAATAGATATTCTTTCTAGCAGAAAACTCCTGCTTCTATAAGTACAGGATAAAACATGGTGTCAGATTTTGTGGATCTTTAACGCTTTCACACGAACAGATAATTTACAATGGCCACGCACTAAACACCGAGTTCGTCGAACGTCCCCAGTGTACAACATTGGATTATCTTCATTCAAGGAAACGATCTCGCTGGGGTTAAACCCCCACAGTTCGATTGGGATGCGACTGTTTACCTTACGAATTTCGGATATTTAAACGATATTGTGAGTTGATTTTATCAACACCAACGTACGCTACAAAGCCGCGACACGATCTAGTCAATTATATCTTACTATGGATGGGCCCAAAGCAGTGCAGGTCTTTGACAACATGTCTTCTCTTTCTGACGAAGGTCTTTCTAATTGAAAACTAATTTTCGTGTTTAAAAGCATCGGAGCTTAACTAAAGCATATCTTACAATTTTCATATCACTTGTTGCACACACATTTAACTAAGTCCAACCCTTAATAGGTTACGAAGCCCTTGATATCCTTTGCAGGCCCAAGATTTCGGACCACTGCCACGGAGAACCTACTGGTATCAATATTTATAGTTTGGTCTCCTTGGTTTGTCGCGGTTATTTTATTATTTCCATATATCTACTTATATTCACTAAGGGAGGTGAAAAGCAAATATCATTTGGAAAGCCCCTGTGGTGCTATTATTATTATTAATACCATTCTTATCTGTTACGCGTCATTTTTGTATGTGATTCTGTCATGTAGCTTTTACCATAAAAGTCAGATAGGCCTATGCAGTGAGAGTCTGCATGTTTTGTACAAGGCGAAACTAAGAAATAAATGTTGAAGTTTACAAAAAATTATCATTACTATTACATATGGATGCAGTTCATAAGGCGTTGTATTTTCAGCTTTATGGGATTGAATCTTACATACGCAGTCTTATACATTTTGGCTTATGTTGTCCATGCTCTAATCTAATGGAATTTGTTTTGTGTTGCATTATCATTCCAACCAATACTGTGCTAGCGCATAGCTTTCGGCGTTTGGCATTAAATTTGTACTTACGTAATAGTCTTGAATTTCTATTATTAAAGGAACGAAAACGTCCCCGAGACATGCCATGTTACTCTGGAACAGAAAATCTTTGTAACTTGCTCCCTATTATGATTGGGAGAATAGAAAGTTTGGGAAGAAGGGAAAATATTGGGTCACATGTTAAACACGTTAAGAGGGTGACAAGAAAATTTCAAGGGGCTACCCTTAAATGCGTCCTCTCCTCGTAACTAGGAGCCTGCATCTGGTAGTAGAGTAAATTAAAAGATACGACATTTCTTAGTTTATGACTCGGTAATTATCATAATCTAGCTACAATTTTTCCGACTAACGGATTGACAGATAGACTGAACGGATGGCTGTCCCTTCTTGGTTAAGTCATATGGCACATGGAGGCTAGTCTACAGTTGTTAGGAAACTGGATGTTGATGTCCATCGGTCGATGACTGGGAGCTAATGTGGCGACTAGAGAAACCAAGTATGTTAACATCGGAGGTCACCTAGCTCAGTTGGTAGAGCACACGCTGCGAAAGCGTGGGTCACGGGTTCAATCCCCGGTGGGGACAAATTTCTATTTCTTTAGTGTCTTTCCAATATTGATTTAGTTTAGCAGAGCATCAATTACGGAAGAGTTTCCATTACAACTTTGTTAGTTTACGTCGACATTGGGCAATGTCATGTAATTCTTGATCTGGAAGTCGTAATTGTTGGCATACCCCTACCGAGATATTTCCCAAACAACTTCCCCTGATCGTTCTGACAATGCTTTACCATAAAAAGTTTTAGTTGAAAGTGCGTATCTCTTAAGCAACAGCGTACCTCACAATCGACCAAGCTCAACATTTCTTTGCAAGACATAAGTGCAACAAAATTTCCTAATGAAACAGAGAGTTAGCATTGGTCTGGTTGAAACTAGGTGCCCTCTGGGCCGACTTTTCACACAGAGCAGGGATACATGTGTGAAAGGAAAGACAACCAGGTTCCCTAGGATGGTGATATCTGACAAATTCAGAGTAGCTCCACTGACTAGTAGTACCTTCGGTGCCGTTATCTATCAGTAGAGGAATCCTAGGTTTCCTAAGGGCGCTGAAGGAGAAGGAAGTCATCATCCGACTTTAAAAACAAGTGCGCGAAATAGTTTACTCTTCAGATGGCAAAGTATCTTTTATGTTTTTGGAATATATTAAAGAAAAGAAAAAGCTTTTCGTGTCATTTTTTGCAAAAGAAAATGATTTCCAGTATAAGAAAGCACCAAATACTCTTATATTAGTGCAGAAGAGTTGCTTGAGGGCATTTCTGGCAGCTAGGTTTGGGTAAGTTATATTTCTAACTTTACGTTTTCCTTCCATGTCAAAAAATGACCAAGAAAACAGGCGTTTTATTTAGAGTCACTTGTTCAACTGTTGGCTCTCAAGACAGCTATTTCTTCAAAATGTGAAATCAGATCTTGACTGGATAGTGAAATTCTGGATTTGTTGGAGGGTGTTGATGCTACTGATACGGAGGTAAGCGAATCAAGTGATTTTTCCCTTCTCGCTGCCGAAAAAAAAGTCTAATCGACAGTGTTATCGCCTCTATAATTTTCCACCTCCGGCACAGGTTCGACATCCCGCTTCTACGTTTCTCATATCACAGAAGCATGTTAAGCTTCCAAAGCTGGAACTCCAGAAATATTCTGGACGTGCCACAGACTGGCCATCTTTCCAAGAATCATTCACGTCAGCCGTTCACTGTTATCCAAATCTTATGTACATAAATCCATTCAAGTATCTGATAACGTATCTCAGTGAAATAGCTTGTGGCGCAATAGCTGGATTGCCATTAAGCTCTTCAAATTATTGTAAGGCCATAGTCCTCCCAAAGGATTTCTGTCTGATCTTAAAATTGCCCAAGCAACTCCAACTAATTGTCAGTTGGACGACTAAACAGAGAAACGTGGCAGTGAGACGAACTACTTGTAATCCTCCATGAAGAAATTGAAGCAATAGAGAAATACGGTACTGTAGAAGTTGTTACACCAGCAGATTACTCGTTTGAGTAGCGGCCTTCTCCTATACATTCCAATTTGATATGAACACTAGAGGAATAGATATATGTCACCATGGAGTATCGAATCCCTGACCCACGCTTTCGCAGCGTGTGCTCTACCGTTTGAGCCAGGTGACCTTCGATGTGAACATGCTCTATTTCTCTAGTCGCCACATTAGCTCCCAGTCATCCACTGGTGGACATCAACATCCAGCTCAATCCAATTGGAGAGCAGCCTGCCTCACCATGTGACTTGACCAAGGAAGAACTACTATGCCGCCTGTAATGCTGTCCAAAGTCCATTTAAAGTTAGAAGGTATCATCGAGAAGATCATGATGATGGTGACATATTGTTTTATTTCTCTAGTGTTACGTCCAAAACTAACATTTCAAATTCTTTCTTCTCGATAATACTGTTCATTCTCTTTTAACGAATTGGAACAGTAGGTCAAAATCTTTACCCTTTTGTTGCTGTGTAGTGTTGATTGTGCTATTTGTAGGCTAGAACTATCGTTGACTTGCAAGTGGGCCATCGTAGGGTTAAGTGTTAGGGTTAGTTGGCCATCGTATGGGTACACATTTGGCTTAGGGAGTTCACGAACTGAAGTGGCATATGCGACGTGGCATGTCATTTTGGGAATGAACCTATACAACAGTATTAAACCTTTCACACAGACGTGGCATGCCACGTGGCAAATGCAATGTGCCACTTCTGTGTCACTCGAGAAAGGGACCAGACCATTTTTCAAAATCATGCCACGTCGCACAGTTGCTTCCCAGCCAATCAGGATAGTCTTTGTTCACATCATATGACCAGCTTGGCATGTGAGGACTATGGTAAAGGCTCGCTTACCCGTCTCTATTTGTTTGGAAGGTTACTCAATTGTCAACACTTTCATGGAACCATGGGCAAGTCCAGTGGGTTTGGTTAGGCCGTAGGTTATCGACCCAAGCTAAAGTTCTCTAGTTTGACAAACAAATAAAGAACAAGTTTGTCTCTTTCTTGGATGAACATTCTTTTTATGAAGTGCAGTTTCTTTGTAAATAGATGATATTGTATAATTTACTCAGTTGATATATGTTTTAAATTCAGTTTAGGTATGCTCACGAAATATTGCTTGCCATTCAAACGGTCTCGGCCACTATCTACAATAACCAACTGCAAAATGATGCAATGACGTAGCATCTCCTAACAGGCTTACGTTTATAATACATCTTCTCTACTTTGAGAATTTATGTAGTATAACAACGTATTACCTTGGAAAGAGTACTGGGTATTCATAAGCGCTCATGTATCTGCAGTATTAGTGTCCTACCTCTGTAATTAAGGCTTTACAATGACCACTAAATGACGAAGGACATCTTTTGTTCTATCTGTTCCATGTTTGGTACATTTGTTCCATTGCTCCATTGATACATTTTTTTCCATACTTCTCCTCTGTTCCATTTGTTCCATCTTTGGCAATATCATGGAAAGGTGGTTGATTTTCGAGCTATACAATGAGCCGTTTTGGGACTAAATAAAAAAAAAAAAAAAGTTTTTCAACTGAAAGTGGAAGGCAACATTAAAACTAAAAACGAGCAGAAATTATTCTGTCTATGAAGGGGGATACCCACTCCTCAGTCCTTTGCTATTTACGCTAAAGCTTTTTATGACCTTTTTTAAAAAAGCTTCTTATTCAAAATGAAATGACCTTTGAGTTTCACGAGCCGACCTCAAAGAATTGGGACAAAAACTCCAGCTTTACCGTATAGACCAAGGGATTGAGTAGGGGGCAGCCTCCCTCGTATATGAAATAATTTCTGTTCGTTCGAACTTCCAGTGTTGCTCCTTACTTTCAGTTGAAAATACTTTTTCCTTCTATATAATCATAAAGAGGCACAGTGGACAAAACGGAAATGAAGCTTCTATTTATAAGGTTGCCTAAAATGGAGCAAATGGTTATAAATATGTAGCCAAGTATGTTTTAGAAAAGAGAACTGACCCAAATTTGAAGGATAACTCTCAGAGAATAGTTTTACATTCTGCTGTTGGATACTTTCTATGGTTTTATCCTTTTATTCAAACCTTTATACAGAAAAAAACAGAACTGTTCCTACTTATTACTGATATCCAACATTTAACCCAGTCCAATTTCCTCTATGTGGTTGACTATTACTTTTAATCCATCCTACGTGGTGGTTGTGTTCATTATATTTACTTTGGGACCATACCTTAATTGTTCTTCAATTCTGAATCCGGTCATTGCTATTACATATCAAATATAGTTTTCATGATCATGATCATGCTATGAATAGTTCTCCTTAAAGTAACAAAAAGGCAGCCTTGAGCATTCTAGGGCTCTTATAACGCCTTTCTATCTTACGAAATCAAGAGCGTGAACTATAATAATCATCATCATATGGACACCTTTTTTTCCTCTGTCTCCTCTTTCAATCTTCCTATTTGTTTTCCTTCATATTGAACATTTAATCTCTTGATTGATGATGGTTTCATGAATTTTCTGGCAGTGATGTGGGTACTTTTTTCTACTTTGAGCCTGCTGTAATGATAATCATTCTCTTCTATTGTATAAGCTATAAAGTTTATTCTCATTTTATATGAATCACGAGTGTTTACATTTCTTGTATTTTCTGTTGAATGTACGAGGTGTGGTAGAAAAGTAAGTTTTTATTGAGTTCAAACATCAATGTTATCCTCTTCAAACTAGTTCCCTTGGGCAACTATAAACCGATGGAGACTTTGTCCCAGCTCTTCGTAGAAGTGCTGGAAGTCTTCTACTGGTTTGGTCTTCAGCATGTCTGTTACAGTGTTTTGGATGGTTTCTAAAGTCCTCAAATGAAGGTCTTTGAGGGCGATTTCCAGTTTAGGAAAAAGGAGGAAGACACAGTGACCTAGGCCAAGGGAATAAAGGGCATGGGGAACTATGGGAATGCTTTTTGAGGTTAAAAATTACGTTATGGAAAGAGCAATATATCTGCAATGTCTAGTCTCACGCGAAAGACCCTTTTTTAGATCCTTTAAAGAATCGCTCTATAAAACAATTGGTTAACAGTTTGTCCTAAAGGCCGAATTCCTAAAACAGGAGAAAAAAGAGGAAGTCACAGTGACTGAGATCTTGGGAATAAAGGGGATAGGGAAGTACGGGAATGCCTTTTGAGGTTAAAGTTACGCTATGGAGAGAGCAGTGTGACATCGGGCGTTGTGGTGATGGAGCAATCATTTCTCTGCAATGTCTAGTCTCACAAGAATGACCCTTTTTCGGATCCTTTAAAGAACGGCTTTATAAAACAATTGGCGGACAGTTTATCCTAAAGGAACCAATTCTTTGTGGACAATTCCCATTCTGTTAACAAAAAAAAAGAAAAAAAAGTAGGGGAAATCGTGGTGGATCATCAGGTCAGAATTAAGTGCAATCACAAAGCGCTCCCAAATCAAGAGAAACTCAATTTCATGGAAATCGGTCCCTGTCCCAGCCAAAGCTTTCGTTTCTATCACCGCCAAATTTCCGCTTAAAGGCGCCATAAATCGTTTCAGTTTCTCAAGCTCACGTGGAGCCCACAGAGGTTGATGGGTCTGAAGTTTAATGCGATCCTGGTGACCCTCGATGTGATGGTTCTGCAGAGCCCACTGGCGAACCTTTTCAAAGAGCGTCGCATGCCAACCACGATCTGAAAAAGTGCTCATCACCTGATTGAGTGGTAAGTAAGGAAAAAAGGGACGGCTTTTGTGAAGGCCTTTGAGGACACGGACAAAAGTATTTTGATACGCTGCCCAAACCGTTTCGGCCAAATAGAGGTCATGGTCGACCTTGGCAAGGTTTTTGGTGACCTCGGGCAGCAAAGCCTCACCGCAATGTAGGCGGGCCTCGCGACTATCAATAAACCCAGGTTGTACGCCAACAGACCACTCTTGCCAAGACAATAGATCCAAGGTTTTTGGCACGGCAGACAGCATGGGCGACACTTGCTTTTTTTTCGATCTCGCCACCCGGGGAAGCAGAACTTCAAAACCAGCGCAAACGGATAAAGGAGAACCATCCCTGAGAATGCCCCGATCCATGGCCCAAAAGATGTGAGGATCATCCAATTCGAGCAGGGCAAATTCATCTTGACGCCAACGCAAACGGGCCAGGCGTTTGGCCGCTAAATGGTGAAGGTGGATCCAATGTGTTGCAGAAGGTTTCCAATTTGGATCAAAAGAAAGAAGCCGAACCAAAATCTTCCGTGACGGCTCCCCGGCATCCGCACCAAAAACGCAATCACCTCTGCTCAAAGCCTTGTAATGGATTCCGCCAAGGTTAAGGGCAGCACGCGTGTTGGGTCCGGTTTGTGTTACCCATTGACCATGGACTTGCAATTGCCGCAGTCGTGCTGCTTGACCCGGCGGGTTTAAAAACACGCGATCGTCTTTCTTTAAAAAGCCCCTGTCAACCGTCCCGGTCACCACCGTTCCAGAACCCTGACTGGTAAAAACCCGATCAATAGACATGCGAAAGGCCTGACCGGCAGGTTTCTCCCGTTTTCGGAAACGCTGCAACAAGTCCATCACCGAGGTTCTGGATTCAGGTTGCTTTGAAGAAAACCCAACCTTTTCCGCCTGTTCCCAGCCATTTTCCAGCAGCCATTCATCCACTTCCATATCGAGTAATTCCAAGAGGTCGGCACTCACCAGGTCAATTTTCGTAAGAACGATATGCACTTGAGTCACACCCAAATAGCGAAGTGCGAGGGCGTGTTCCCTTGTTTGGGGCATGATGGACTCGTCGGCGGCAATCACAAACAGGACACCGTCAATACTCCCGACCCCCGCCAACATGTTGTGAACGAACTTTTCGTGGCCAGGCACGTCCACAAACGAATAGGTTTGTTCTTCATGGTTAACGTGCGCGTAGCCGAGGTCGATGGTAATGCCGCGGTTCTTTTCCTCAGCCCACCGGTCAGGGTCGATTCCGGTCAAGCTTCGCACCAAAGTGCTTTTTCCGTGATCTACATGACCCGCGGTCGCAATAAGAATTGGCTCGTTCACGGGATCTTGATCGAAAAGGTGGTTTTCCAAACCAAGTTATCTTTATCAATCAAGACATCGTCATAAAGCAAATCATCAAAGGCACGATGATAGGCAAGGCCCGTTTCAAGCTTGAGCCACGAATTCGGTTGCCACAGATATTTCAGCGTAAACGTACCGTGATTAAAACCGTCATCCTGAAAAAAACCAGGCTCGGTCACCACGCCATCACTATTGCGCTTTTCTTCCATTTCGTAGCTAAACCCGCCCAACAAACTGGCAATAATGGTGGTTCTTCTCGAAAAAGGGATAAAGCGCGTCAAAGAATAATCAAAATAGTAACCTTTGTAGGTGTCGAAATCGAAGGCGACGCCATAGGTTGAATTCCATTTCCACGCGAAACGGCAGTTCCATGACACAAAGCCTTTCCCCCTTTGTCGCCCGGCATATCGGTCCGGGACAGGATGACGAGCGGCGCATGCTGGCGACCGTCGGTAGCGTCTCATTAGAGGCGCTGATCACCGAAACGGTCCCCGACGATATCCGTATGGCAGGCGAGCTTGACTTGCCCGATGGCGCTTCGGAAGAAGAAGCGCTGGCCGAACTGCAGGCGTTGGTCGATCAGAACGTCATTGCCAAGCCGCTGATCGGGTTGGGCTATCACGGGTGTCACACGCCGCCGGTTATCCAGCGAAATCTGCTGGAGAATCCCGGCTGGTATACCTCCTACACGCTATACCAGCCTGAGATCAGCCAAGGCCGGTTGGAGCTGCTGTTTCATTTTCAAACATTGATCGCGGAACTGACAGGATTGCCCGCGGCCAATGCATCCTTGCTGGATGAGGCGACGGCCGTGGCGGAAGCGGCTGGCATGGCTTATCGCCACCACCGAAGCAAGCGGCCCGGCGTGGTCGTTTCAGAGGGCGTTCATCGCCAAAGTCTTGACGTTTTGAAAACCCGGTGCGAGCCGCTTGGCATGTCGGTTTCGACCGGACAACCGGACGAGACAACTGCCGCGGTTATTGTCCAG
>JAAAKM020073195.1:2593225-2617756 GCA_010016025.2 Alatinidae sp. Z8VKAUB7J3 | reverse complement strand
CCGGACGCGCTCGGTGTCCTTAGTGATCCGTCGGGCTTGGTCGCCGCCGCGAAGGCGGTGGGAGCCATCGTGATTGTCGCGGCTGATCCACTGGCTCTTTGCGTGTTGGAGCCGCCCGGAAGCTGGGGTGCCGACATTGTTGTCGGCTCGGCTCAACGGTTGGGCGTGCCTCTCGGTTTTGGCGGACCGCATGCGGCATTCATCGGAACGACGGATAAACTGACCCGGTTGCTCCCCGGAAGGCTTGTCGGACAATCGATCGATGTGACGGGCAAACCGGCCTATCGATTGGCGCTGCAAACGCGGGAGCAGCACATACGCCGGGAAAAGGCGACATCCAACATCTGCACAGCGCAAGCATTGTTGGCGAACATGGCGGCCGCATATGCCATTTGGCATGGACCGGACGGATTGCGGGATATTGCAGATCGGGTTCACCGACGGGCTCGCGGCTTGGCAGTTGCTTTGAAGTCAGCTGGCTATGTGCCTGTCAGCGATCAATTTTTTGACACTGTAACAGCCTCTGTCCCGGGACAGGCGTCGACGATGGCTTCGGCTGCCCGAAAAGCAGGCTTCCTCATTCGCCAAGTCGATAAGGACACGATCTCGATTGCGCTGGATGAAACGGTAACAGACGCAGATCTAGTGGCGTTGGCAAAATGTCTGGGCATCGGCGCACCGGGTGACGTAGAGGCGGGACTTCCGTCCCACCGCAATCACGACCGTTTCCTAAGCCAGGAAGTCTTTCACGCCTATCGGTCGGAAACGGAGATGATGCGCTATCTGCGGCGGCTGATGGACATGGACCTGTCGCTCGACAAGGCGATGATCCCGCTGGGTTCGTGCACGATGAAGCTGAACGCCGCTGCCGAAATGATGCCGGTAAGCTGGCCGGGGATCTCATCCATTCATCCGTTCGCACCAACGGCGCACACCAAGGGCTATCGGGCGATGATGGACGGGCTGGAACAATGGCTCGCCGAAATTACCGGTTTCGATGCCGTCTCGCTGCAACCGAATGCTGGCAGCCAGGGCGAGTATTCCGGCCTGTTGGCCATTCGCCGCTATCACAAAAAGTGCGGCGACAAGCAGCGGGATGTTTGCCTGATTCCGACTTCGGCCCACGGCACAAACCCGGCGAGCGCGCAGATGGCAGGCCTGCGCGTGGTTCCGGTCGGTTGCGACGAGGAGGGCAATATCGACATTGTCGACGCATCAAACCCACAAGACATTCAATTGAATATTCGGCTCGATCACCAATCGGATTTCTATCAATGGTTTTTCTGCCGCGTAACCGGCAACAAAAACCAACCCTGCCGCTATCGCATTTTGAATGCTGCAGGTGCTGCCTACCCTGATGGTTTCGAAGACGGCTGATGTCATTCGCTTTTCTTGTTAACTCAAAGGTTTTTCACTTCGTTGCTCTTTTCAAAGACCTCTTTTCAAAGGGACACAATCAGCTCTATTTTGATCAAAGCTCCCCTGAAATCACCGATTACGAATACGACCTGCTCGTCAAACAAGCCGAAGAAATCGAAGCTTCCCATCCTGATTGGGTTCCCACTGACACACCTACACTCCAAGTGCAAGAAAGACCTACAAAAGGGTTCAAGCAAGTGCAGCACGACGTTCCAATGCTCTCCCTTGCCAATACCTATTCACGCGAGGAAGTCGCCGACTTTGTCGCCCGCGTTTACAAACTGCTCGAACGAGAAGACGTGGAGTTTTGCGTCGAACTCAAGATGGATGGAGTGGCCATTTCAGTCCGCTACGAAAAAGGAAAGCTCGTACGCGCCGTTTCCCGTGGCAATGGGCGGAAAGGAGATGACATTACTGCTAATGTCAAAACCATCCGTTCAATTCCCCATGAATTAAAAGGGACAAACATTCCCGACCTTCTCGAAGTCCGTGGGGAAGTTTACATCCCAACCCACGATTTTGCCGAAATGAACCGCGAGCGGGAAGAAGCTGGAGATGTCACATGGGCCAACCCTCGGAATGCCGCGGCTGGATCTCTCAAACTGCTCGATGCCACCGAAGTGGCAAAACGTAAACTCGACATCGTCTTTTACAACGTGATCACACGTGAAAAAATTCTCAAAACTCAATCAGAGAATCATCACTTTCTCAAAAAAATGGGACTTCCCACTGGAAAGGAAAAACACTTTGCCGTTTGCCGCTCACTCGACGAAATCTTTGCCTTTGCCGATCGGATTGAAAAAGAGCGTCCTTCCCTCCCCTTTGAAATCGATGGAATTGTGATCAAAGTGAATGCCCTTCGCGATCATGACATCATGGGTGCGACCGGCAAAAGCCCCCGCTGGGCAGCTGCCTATAAATTTGCTCCCGAACAAGCTGAAACTGTCATTGAAGACATCACTGTTCAAGTTGGAAGAACTGGAGTCCTAACTCCTGTTGCAGAGCTACAACCCGTACCACTAGCTGGAAGTACCATTTCACGTGCCACCTTGCACAATGAAGAAGAAGTTACGCGCAAAGACATCCGAGTCGGTGACTCGGTCATCATCGAAAAAGGCGGCGACGTCATTCCTAAAGTCGTCGAAGTGATTCAAAACAAGCGACCAAAAGACTCGAAACCATGGCACATGCCCACCCAGTGCCCGATTTGTGGAACTGAGGTGATTCGCAAAGAAGGGGAAGTCGCCGTCCGCTGCCCCAATCGCACCACCTGCGGAGGCCAAAATTTGCGACGCATCAGCTTTTTTGCCAGCAAAAATGCAATGGATATCGATCATCTAGGCCCAGAAATTGTCAAAAAGCTCATAGAGATCGGGTTTGTTTCTCGCATCTCTGATTTATATCGGCTGACAGAAAACGAGCTCACGCAGCTTGAAGGATTCAAAGAAAAGTCGATTCACAACTTGCTTGCAAGTCTTGAGGCGTCCAAAAAGGTGACACTCGCCCGCTTCATTTTTGCCATTGGGATTCCCTATGTTGGAGAAGGAACAGCGCAGCTCTTAGCCGATGCAGCAGGTTCGATTGAGCGTCTCAAAGAGATGTCAGAAGAGGAGCTCTGTGAAATTGATGGCGTAGGTGATAAAGTGGCCGAGTCCATTGTTGAGTTTCTCTCTGATGAAAAACATCTTAAAGAGATCGATGAGCTCCTAGAGCTTGGTGTGCAACCCACTGCCGCATACAAGAAAATCGCCGGCCATGCGTTTGCGGGCAAAACCTTTGTTCTCACCGGCTCTTTAGAGGAGTTTACTCGCACTGAGGCTGCCAATCTTATCAAAGAACGGGGAGGAAAAGTCTCCAGTTCGGTCAGCAAAAAAACCGATTTCGTCCTTGTAGGCGAAGACCCTGGTTCAAAGTACGAAAAAGCTCAGAAGCTCGGCGTTGCCATTCTCGACGAAAAGTCCTTTAAAGAAAATTAACTCTTACGTTCTACGAAGTTTGTGGACTTGCTGATGGCAAGAATTCAGGGACCATCTTTTCCTGTTTCCTGCACAAGTCTGACTGAATGTGACTCCCAAAAGCCACAATTGTGACACCTGGTCACTCCCCACAGAGTTTGGTTGAAATTTGATGACCCCCCTTAAAGACCTCTTGATAAAGAGAAATTGGGATCTCCTTTCCTCCTCTTCAATTGAGTTTGAACTTTCTATTAATTAAGTCTATTTGGTCCCTTTTTAATATTTAATACGAAACTGAGTGTTTCACTTGTTTCTGAGTGTCCATATATATATCCCTCATCCTCTCTAGATCTTGAGGCCCCGAAGAACTTCACACAAACGTGTTTGTCCTGGCACTTCAGGCGCCAGGGTGACTTATAAGAGTGGGAACTGGTGCTAGTGTTGACAAAAGAAAAACATGAGGGCCATCTGGCGTTTGGCGTGTGCATAATAAGAAAAATAAGTCTAATTGCTGTAATAGGTAAAATAAGTGTGTAAAATAAGTGTCTGTTCACCGTTTCTGACCGAAAAACAATTACATAGCTTGAAAATATGCCAAGTGACGCCAAAAGCTAGATGGCGTTGATGGGTGTTTTATCGATCCTAATGCTAGTTTCCATTCTTATCAGATACATCATCTTACGTTCCCCCCGGTCCATTGGGGTATCGACAAAGCCTTTCCACTCTTCCCAAAGCGGTGCCACAGGGAGTCGCCCTCAGATCTCGACCAATAGTTCGCCACAAGGTGTTCCTGAAGTGCCAGGACAAACACGTTTGTGTTCTTAATTGTTTGTTTTATTGTCGAAATTGTGCATATTTCAATAACCCTATTTCAATAACCCTATTTCAATTCCGTAAAACGGAGATTTGGGCTTCTTAGTACCAACTTAAGTAGCTTTTTTTATCTCTAGGAAAGCCTGTTGGTTTTCGTGTTGAATCGGAGCTCAAAGTGTCCAACGTTTGGGAGCTTGGGAGGGAAGTCCTACTCGAAATACTGGTAAGTAGCTGTCTTCTTTAAAAGTCTTTTGACTATATTTCATTTTGGATGTCTCAAAAATTGCTCTACTGACACATGACATTCAGACACGTGTAGATTTGACTAGATCTGGGTCGGTCAGCCAGGGTCACACAGACACTTCAGCGAGATACAGTGAGATAAGCGAATTTAATGCTTATAGCGTCTATATAGAAGCATGAAATAGGCAAGATTTATTCAATGCAGAAGTTCCTTCAACATTTAATCTTGTTTAATGGTTATGCAAGGGTAGTAAAGCTAAGAAATCGTGGCTTTGAACTTTTCAATATACAAGTTAATTTACAAAGACTTTCTTTTTAAAGTCAACTGGACATAGGTCATAGCAATATAGTATTGTAGGATGTTCTAAGTATATGAATATCCAATCCTTGTATGACGTGTGTCTCATACATGTTTATTCAAAGACAAATTTTCAAAACAGTCCTCTAGAGAACTAAAATGGAGAAAAAAAACAAAAAGGAAAAAAAACACCAGAGGACATTTTATAAATAGTCCAAGAAACAAACTACCAAGGAATTTGTTGTCAACACTGATGATACCAAGATACCAAGATCCTGTAAGTTATCCATTCACTCATGCATCTGGACTGCCCTATGACATCAAATCTAAACGTCGCATTTTCAGCTCTGATTATCCACATTTACTCCCGTCTATGTGTATCGATTTTTTGCAAAATTGTCTGGATTTGTGGGGTTCACTCGCTTCCTCATCTGCTAACCCGCAATCGCTTCTTTAATATTTTACAAGAAGAAGAAGAAGCCCACATCTTATACATGTATCATTATACCATTCAGCACATAGATTCACCATTATACAACGTTTGAATACCATTACTTACCCCTGCAAATGTACCATTAAACAAATCATGCCACTGAATATCATTAAGCAAATAGACATATAGTTAAATACCGTTTAATTACCATTAGATCTTCCACTAAACTGATCACACCGTCAAAGGCACCCGCCGGCAGAATATCGACGATTTTTCCACTTTGTATGAAAATATCACTAGGTCTGGAAATTGTGTTTGATTCTGGATGCACAATAGAAACCGCCCGAATTAGAAGGGTGTCTTGAGGGGCGGCGTCCAGCTCCTTTTCCCCGGGAGGACTGCAGCAAACAAGCCAAAGCAAGACCGCGAAACCGATCCATGATTCTTTGCTTGAGAAACTGAAAGGTTGTTTAGATCGCTGAGGGATCATTTGCCTCTCCATCCAGCTTATGGTTTCGGTATTATAAGCCTCAAAATGAACGATTACCCGTCACCAAAAACGGCAAGGAATATTAAGCAACGATAAGTGTTTTACTTACAACACTTTGTGATCACCTGGCACCGGTTCCTGTCGGTTAACTCTTTGATTAAAAGATATGCCTTATAGCTAACCGCAATCCGTTTTAATCGGGATTCCTGTATAATTGTTGCCATCACCCCCAAAGAACTTGGACTCACAACCAAATCAGTTCGACAGCCGCTCCCCCTGTATGAGGAAGAGGACTGAACCATAACCGGGATTGGCAATAGAATCCGAACGAAACGCTTAACCAAAACTTGAGTCGGAATAAGAATGTCTTGACCGACGAAAGGGAAATCACAGCCGTCAGTGCTCGGTTGAAAGGAAAAAGGGGTTTGAGGCGATGAAAAGAAACATAGTTTGGACTTCTTTCTTGACCGCGACACTCGTCATACTCACTGGTTCTCTCCCCAATGAGAACCCAGACTGGTCGAATAAGCAGGTTCACTATCTGGAGATTGTAAGTAACGATGTGGCGGGACAATGTGCCGCATTAGAGAAGATTTACGGAATGTCTTTTGCCCCGCCAAACCCCATTCTGGGAGGGGCCCGAATTGCCGAGACTCCAGATGGTCGGATGATCGGCGTGCGCGCACCACTGGCCGCACACGAACAACCCATCACCCGCTCCTATCTGGAAGTGGAAGATATTGCCAAAGCTGTCAAGGAAGCCGCATCAGCTGGTGCAGTGATCGCCTATCCTCCAACCAAACACGGTAACACAGGTACCTATGCCATCTACATTCTCGACGATGTGCAAATTGGCCTGCGACAGCGATAGTTACCGTTCGTCCAAAATACCAACTCCTCACCATTCGTTAGGAAACCACGGCTAACCTTGTGTTGATTGGCGAAACGGACATAGTTTTGCTTGCGTCCTGATTGCGCAAACACTATGGTATTCAATGACTTCGCTGATTTTCAACGAGGATGTGGCCTACTTTTGAACGCGCTACTTTCCTACACGCTTGCTCTGTTGCGTCCCTTTTGGCTCAGTGCGCTTGCCATCCTGATTGCGATGGCCTTCCAAATGGGTTTTCGGCTGGCCTACCCTTACTCATTCAAGATTGTTTTTGACGAGGCCATACCCCAACAAGACATGCCTTTGTTTTGGTATTTGGTTGGTGGCCTGTTGTTTTGGTGGCTGCTCCAGGCTGGCTGCTCGATTTTTCAGGATCGGCAAGCCTCCCTCATCGGTTTAAAGGCGATGAACCGCCTACGCCGGAACATGTTTGACCAACTGCAAAGCTTGCCCTCCGATGATCTTTCCAAAAACCGTTCCGGCGATCTTGTCGCCAGGTTCTCCGTGGATTTGGTTGCCCTCGAACAGGTGGTCATCCACGGTATCTACATTTTCGGATTTAGTGCCTTCAATGTGCTCGCCAGTTTGTTTTTTTTGTTCTATCTCGATTGGCGTTTAGCTCTGTTGACCCTGGCAGGCATGATGTTCAGTGCTTTGGCGCCCAAGCGTTTGGCCCCAAAAGCGAAAAACGCAAGTTATGCGCGTAAGGAAAGCGAAGGCCGACTCAGCGCCTTTATTCAGGAAACGCTGAGCACCCTGAACGTGATTCATGCCTTCAACCTGTGGCCCTCACAAAATAAGAAATTTCAACAGGAAATAGGCCACTTTCAAGAACAAGCCCATCGCGCCAATTTATTGGCCGCCATTGTGAGTCGCTTGATAAACGGGTGTAGAAGGTGTTGAGCCTGCGAAAGTCAATAAAGTAGGAGTTCTAGGCGGCGGATTGATGGGCGGAGGTATTGCATACGTCACGGCGACTAAAGCAAAAGTGCCTGCTCGTATCAAAGACGTAAGATCTGAAGGCATCGCCAATGCGATGAAATACAGTTATGACTTGCTAAACAAACGTGTGAAGAAAAAGATCATGCGCAAGTCAGAGATGCAAAAACAAATGAGTTTATTGACCGGTTCACTCAGCTATGAAGGTTTCAAAGGCACAGATATGGTTGTTGAAGCTGTGTTTGAAGATTTGAATTTGAAGCAACAAATGGTGAAGGACGTTGAGACGAACTGTGATGAGTCGACAATTTTTGCTACCAATACTTCATCGATTCCGATTAATCAAATCGCTGCCAACGCTGCGAGGCCGGAACAAGTGATTGGTTTACACTATTTTTCTCCAGTAGATAAAATGCCACTGGCTGAAGTTATTGCACACGAGAAAACCTCAGATGAGACCATTTCCACAACAGTAGAGTTTGCTAAAAAACAAGGCAAGACCCCAATCGTGGTGAAAGATGGCGCAGGTTTTTACGTAAACCGTATTTTGGCGCCTTACATGAATGAGGCGGCAAATCTATTGTTGTCTGGAGAAGCAATTGAGCACATTGACAAAGCGTTAGTGAAGTTTGGTTTTCCCGTCGGACCAATGAAACTCCTAGATGAAGTGGGAATTGATGTCGGCGCAAAAATCTCACCTATTCTGGTGGCTGATCTCGGGGAGCGGTTTGCTGCACCTGACGCATTTGAAAAACTGCTTGCCGATGATAGAAAGGGTAAGAAAAACAAACGCGGTTTATATAGTTACAGTGGCAAGAAACCCGGTAAAGAAGTCGATTCGTCAGTCTATTCATTGTTAGGTATTGAAGCAGGAAAGAAACTGACTCCAGAACAAATTGCTGAGCGTTGTGTGCTGCTAATGTTAAACGAAGCGGCACTGTGTCTTGATGAAGGCGTGGTTAGAAACCCTAGAGACGGCGATATTGGTTCTATATTTGGTATAGGGTTTCCTCCCTTCTTAGGTGGGCCTTTCCGTTATATGGACAGCCTAGGAATTAGCCATGTTGTAGCGAGGTTGGAGTACTATCAAGGCCAGTTTGGCGACAAGTTTTCCCCTGCACCTGTGTTAGTTGCCATGGCAAAAGAAGGAAAGACGTTTTACTGATTATCGATAGCGTAAAAGGGCGCCTAAATGGCGCCTTTTTTGTTGACGGGTAACGGATGATACTTCTTGCTGGTAGGCGCTTCTGAAATCAGCGCTGAAATTTAGGGTTGGGACTTATATTGGTACAAATGAGGCAGTTCAACACCTGGAAATGTAGATTGTATGGCGTTTTGACCTTTTGAAAATAAACTTACATGATGAGTTTTTTGATTCACTAATTGGTTTAGGTAATCAACAGTGTCATTTAGTGCCACTGTGGCAATCTCTTCACTTAACCGATGCAGATAATTAAAGTTGGTATCGTTTTGACCAATCGCATTCCATAAACGCTGGCTTTTAACCGAGAGATTGACATCTTTATGATTAAACTGTCTGGTTAAATTTGCCTTACACTGTGCCCATTGTGATTCCGATAGATGAGAAAGCCAAGCCTGGTAAGCTTCAAGACAAGAAAATGTTTCATGATGAATATGCTCTGGCGAAGCTGTTGGAGATTGCACATAAACAGCCATACCTGGGTGCTCATTAAACGGCATGTAACCTGTCCCCACCATATAGCCGAGTTGTTTGCGATTGCGCATCCAATCAAAATAAAAGCCAGCCAGGTAACTCTCAATTAACATTAGTATTGCCGTATGATTCAAATCATTTTTCTGTGCTTGGAAGTAACATACGTAAGACGAAACAGGGTGGGGAAGTTGTAATTGGATAAATTCTACCTTTATCTGAGCTAGCTTTAATACCTGATCATTATTTGTTAGCCATTTCGTATGTCCGGGTAGGTCAATACCCATGAGCAGCAAAGGCATGAACCGCCGGCAGTTCCTGCAGAGCAGCGGATTGGCGGCAGCGGGCGCGGCGGCGGTCGCCTCCGGCTCGCTACTGATGGCCTCGGATGGGGCCTGGGCGCTGGAGCTGGGTGCCCTCGACGGTGAAACCGGACTGACACTGTTGAAGATGACCCGGCGCATCTATCCCCACGATACCCTGGCCGACATGTACTACGCCGGCGTGGTCGAGGCCTTGGACGCCGAGGCCAAGGATTCAGCGGACACCGCCAAGCTGCTCAAGACCGGTGTCGCAGAGCTGGACAAGGCCATGGGGGTCAAATGGACCGAGCTGTCCGACGGCAATCAGCTGGAGGTGCTGGAAGCGATCTCCGACGGCGCTTTCTTCCAGAAGGTGCGCGGCAAGGCGGTGGTCGCGCTCTACAACAACCAGCTGGTCTGGCGCCACTTCGGCTACGAGGGCGCATCGGCCGACTTCGGCGGCTACCTGGACCGGGGCTTCGACGATCTCTCCTGGCTGGAAAACCCGTCCAGTGACGCAAGCCCGTCGAAGGCCGGATAAGGGGAGGATGGATCATGGCTAAATTCGAACTGAGCGACGACAGCGTCGTCGTGGTCGTGGGCTCCGGCGCCGGCGGCGGCACTCTCTCCAACGAGCTGGCCCAGAAAGGCATCAAGACGGTCTGCCTGGAGGCCGGCAAGCGCTACTCGACCGAGGAGTTCCAAAACGACGAGTGGAATTCCTTCGGGCAGCTGTCCTGGCTGGACAAGCGCACCACCTCCGGCACCTGGCGGGTCGCCAGGGACTTCGCCGGCCTGCCCACGTGGATCTGCAAGACGGTGGGCGGCTCGACCACCCACTGGGCCGGCGCCTCGCTGCGCATCCAGGAGCACGAGTTCAAGGTCAAGACCCACTACGGCGAGATCGCGGGGGCCAACCTCATGGACTGGCCGATCGGCCTGCAGGACCTCGAGCCCTACTACGACAAGGCCGAGGACAAGCTGGGCGTGACGCGCACCCACGGAATCCCGGGCCTGCCCGGCAACAACAACTTCAAGGTCATGTACGCCGGCGCCAAGCGGCTCGGCTACAAGGACTGCCACACCGGGCGCATGGCCATCAACAGCCGGCCGCGCGACGACCGCAACGCCTGCCTGCAGATCGGCTTCTGCTTTCAGGGCTGCAAGTCGGGCGCCAAGTGGTCGACTCTCTACACCGAGATCCCCAAGGGCGAAGCCACAGGCAATCTGGAGGTCCGGCCGGAGGCCCATGTGCTGCAGATCCAGCACGACGACGCCGGCAAGATCTCGGGCGTGCTCTACGCCGATGCGGAGGGCAACCAGCATGTTCAAAAGGCGCGCGCGGTCTGCGTCGCCGGAAACTCGATCGAGACACCGCGTCTCTTGCTGAACTCGGCCTCGGCCAAGTTCGCCGACGGTCTGGCCAACTCCTCCGGCCAGGTGGGCAAGAACTACATGCGGCACATGACGGGATCGGTCTACGCCACCTTCGACCGGCCGGTGAACATGTATCGGGGCACCACCATGGCCGGGATCATTACCGACGAGTCCGGCAACGACCCCAGCCGCGGCTTCGTGGGCGGCTACGAGATGGAGACCCTCTCCATCGGCCTGCCCTTCATGGCCGCCTTCCTGGACCCGGGCGCCTGGGGCGCCGAGTTCAGCCACGCCATGGATCAGTACGATCACATGGCCGGCATGTGGCTGGTGGGCGAGGACATGCCCCAGGAGTCCAACGCGATCACCTTGCATCCCGAGGAGAAGGACCAGTTCGGCCTGCCGGTGCCCAACGTGCATTTCGATGACCATCCCAACGACATCGCCATGCGCAACCATGCCTTCAAGCAGGGTTCGGCGGTCTACGACGCGGCCGGGGCGACCAAGTCCTACGAAGTCCCGCCCTATCCCTCAACCCACAACCTGGGCACCTGCCGGATGAGCGACAAGGCGGCCGACGGGGTCTGCAACAAGTTCGGCCAGACCCACGACAACGCCAACCTCCTGTAAATTTAAACAAAATGCTGAATAAATTGTCACAATACCTATGTTCTATATTGTGTTGTCAGAATTCAAATGTCAAGATACTATTATTCTATTCTTATATAGTTCAACATCCGATTTTTCAAATTTTCCAATGTCTATAAACTCCCTAGTTTTTTGTAAAGACTCGGGATGGCGGTTAAGATTTTCAATCACGTCAGGCTTCGATAATTTGTTGAATAGGAACTGTAAGGTAACGAATAATATAATTGAGATAAGCTGTTAAATACTGGCACTAAAATTATTTCTAGGCTGAGTATAAAACATCTATAAATAAGTCAAAATGTGCAATGCCTGACAATGTTCTCTCCAAGAACTGCACTTGTGTGACTTTTGAGGTTTACTATCTGAATTTTGACTTTGTAAGAGATGCTCAGGATAGCAGCAAAATTTTCGATGACACTTCCTGTGTTTTAATTCAATTTAGTATTTAAGAAATTGTAAATTCTGAAACTAATTCAGTCTATGATGTGGATCAGTTTAGGAGTACAATGTGGGACATAGCAATTAGAAAACACCATTAATTCACAATCTAACGGTAGCTGTACTGTATTAGCTTTCAATATTGGGTTATGTTCAAGATTCCTTTTGTTGCTGTTGCTCTTCGAACTGTATCCACCGTAGGTTTTGGTTTTGTCTCGGAGAATCCGGTTTCTTATACTACCGTATACTTGGTCACAAAGCAAAATGACGACGATAAAAAAGGAATATAACTATGCAAGAACTTTAATTGTGATTACAGTTACCCTCACGCCCTCCTACCCCCCACCCCTAAACCATCATCTAATCTTGCGCGGCATCTTTGCTTATAAGAACCTGGGTCCCGCAATAATGTACCGCATCAGTAGGAAAGGAAGTGCTCTGATAATACAAGGCCAAAGGAAAATATTCACCATGTTAAAGGGGGTATTACCAAGGAAAATTTAAAGTCTAATAGAGATGCATTTAAGTGACAAGCAAGCTACTTGTTTATACAGACTGCCTGTTTATACAGACTGTCTGTTTTGTCGTACACTAGCAGAAGAATCCTGGAAGGGCGTAGGTATTAGCAGTCATGATCTTCGAGATAAGAGTTTGGCTTTCTGTTATGGCAAAAACTGATCAGAGATTTAAAGATGTAAAGCATCATATCGATCTGGCTCATATTACTGTAAAGCATTTTATCACTCAGTCTGCTAGAGGGAGTTTTTCTGAAGTAAAAATAACAGAGAACCGCTTTCCCACAAGGAAGACTTATAATGGAAGATCCTATGATGATTCCGGTTTATGCCACGTCTCGTTTTGTGGCTAGAAAATGGCTGTGAATTGTTCATCATTAAAGGAGTTGGACAAAATAGGCAATTGCGTTAATGCCTACCCAATGTAGAAGATGAAACAGAAGTTGACCCGAACCGATACAGTAGTGCCTATACTCATCTTCTAAAGAGTTTAAGGGAACTGTAACATTTTGCTCCGAAATTGCCAAAAATAAAGCTCTTTCAAATCAACGTATTGCTTTCATACAGTATTTCACTGCATTCCAGCCAATTTTCAGTTATAGCGTACCAAACGTGCTCATCAAAAGGCAAGGAGCAAGCAATTTTCATTGAGCTTCGCATCAGCTGCTGAACACATGCATTCCAAAATGTTGCTTTTGGAGTCTTTTATTTGTCGCCTGGTTTGACAGGAAAGCTTCTTCAGCATGTAGCTGCGGAAGTTCTGGATAAAGCCCGTGTCCCAGGGTTTTAAGGTGCTGGTGTAGTTCAGCCTCAGATGGGAGGGCTCGAGTTCAGTGAGTTTGCTACTTACGTTAGGTCCTTGCAAGGTGCAGTTGTCTAAAGCCAGCAAAAGTTTTCCTCAACACTTTCCGGCAGTATGTATACAAAAAAACAAACTTAGTGTACGAGGCTGTTTGAGAGCGATCAAGATTAAAAAAAGCCTCTCAAAGCATCTATTTCTTATTGGTTAAATTGTGCAAAGGGCTTGATATTTAGCTCGAACCCCCGCCTATTAATTTTTACGTAATCCATGACAATTTTTTTGAGGAGGTACTTTGGCGGGCAAGTAGAAAATGTCTTTATCAAAATATGAAAATCACACATTAAAGGATGACGGTGGCCTTTTAGGAGGCTCGAAGAAGTGTGAAGACGCACATTACACATGTTACCATAATACTATCACCGAGCAGGAGGACGAGGGGAACATTTTTAAAATCTTTGAAGCCATGTAGGAGACTGCCATGACTTTGAATAACTGGCTATTGTTTGTGTTATGTTACCCTACGTTTAGGGAGTTGCAGTTGATTCTAAACATTGCTTCTTGACTTCCTTTTTGGTAATTTTCCACCCCCTGTCTAATCCAACGCCCCCGTTTATTCCACCCCCAGTCTATTAGGCACCAAGAGTATTGACAAGAAGGTCCACAAACGATCAATTATATTGACAATAACATTGATGAGAATAAATATTGACAACATTATTGATCGTCTATGGGCGATGATTGAAATGTTGCAAAATATGACGAAATTAATATCCATAATCAGCCGCTCAATTCGCATACAAGCAGGGTTGTAATGAACACTAGAGGAATGGAAAATATGTCACCACCGGGGATCGAACCCGTGACCCACGCTACTGCGTCGTGCGCTCTACCAACTGAGCTAAGTGACCTCCGATGTTAACGTACCCTATGCAATTGCTTTGTTGAGCCCAACCTCAAATCTAATTTATAATAGCTTCCCCAAATAGCTCTAAACCATTCACCCCTAGCTATTGGCCTACCCCTATACACGTTGCTTTTTATAAGAAACCGAAACAACGGCTTTAGCCTCAAGTTTCATTAAACGTTTACAATTTCAGCCTCAAATGTTTCTTAATTTATCCAGTCTCAGCCTTTAAAGTTTCTTAACACCTACTTCCTTAAAATCATGTAAGACTTTGATATGCACTCACAAAATACAATTTTAACTTATAATAAGTAACATGTGGTATGTACGATCAAGTGCAAAGGTGTATGTAGTGTGTAATAATAGATCGATCAATAAACGTTCCATCACAGATTTAGTCATCTACACGTGTTTTATAAAGTGTATAAAGTTTTAAAGCGTACATATTGTTTTGTGTTTTAAAGGTAATGGACTGTTGCAGGAAAATACCATTTTCACCCATACTTTTCACGAATGTTTCTTAACTTTTGTATTAGTTCAGCCTGCCTAAGTTTCCTAAGAGTTTCTTAAATTTTCCAAAATCTGGGCCTAAGGCTTCTTATAGACTGGTTTCACCTAAAAAACCAACGTGTATGCCCCAAACGGCCCTTACGGGACTAGAAATTTCTCAAAGCCTCTTTGATATTTGAGAACGCTGCTGGGGAGGGTTCATTCACCAGGTTGGAAGCTGCTGATGTACCTCATCAGTCAAATTTTGAAACCATGACCAGATATTTCACTGTTATAAAAATATTTATGATGTTTCTGCAGGCAGATTGTTTAAACAAATATGATGATATCAGCGATAGATGAGCCAAGCGGAAAACTTAGTCTTAAGGTAAATATTAAAACCCTGCATATAGGTCGCAAAAGAATCATAATGCTAACGCAATAAAATACAAACACTTAGATCCTGAGCTTTCAATGTTTCCTCACATCATTCCTCACAAAGTGAATTACAAACTAACTTTATCATAAATTATATATCATATATTATTTATTCTATATTCTGTATTATCTATTCCATATTTTGTATTATATATTCTATATTATAAATTTTATACATTACATATTATATATGATATATAATATGTGATATATTATACATCATATATTATATATTATATATCATATATAATATATATAACATTATATATTATTTATGATATATAATATATTATATATTCTACATTATATATTCTATGTTATATATTATATACTATATATTATATATTAATGAAGGTTGGCACATGTTGCGCGATTCTGTCATGTAACCTCTGCGACGTACGACCTATATATTCGCTCTCACAGGTCAGGTCAGAATTCTGACCGATAATGTGCACTCCAAGGCGCGTATAAAATCGATTGACGAAGCACCTATCCGGAGCGACCTCGAGCAGGGTAGAGTCGTGGTGGTTGCCGGCTTCCAGGGCGTCGACGAGGAAGGTAATATTACCACTTTGGGGCGCGGAGGCTCTGATACGACAGCTGTTGCGCTTGCCGCAGCCCTGGGTGCCGATGAATGCCAAATTTATACGGATGTTGACGGCGTCTATACGACGGACCCCAGGGTTGAGGAAAATGCACGCCGCCTGCAGCAAATTACCTTTGAGGAAATGCTGGAAATGGCGAGCCTGGGCTCCAAGGTATTGCAGATTCGCGCCGTGGAATTCGCAGGTAAATACAAGGTGCCCCTGCGCGTATTGTCGAGTTTTGAAGAGGGGCCGGGCACCTTAATTACGCTGGAGGAAAATAACGCTATGGAGCAACCGGTTGTATCAGGAATTGCTTTTAACCGCGATGAAGCAAAGCTGACTATTTTAGGGGTGCAGGATGTGCCGGGCGTCGCTTCGAATATTTTGGGGCCGATCAGCAAAGCCAATGTCGAAGTGGATATGATTATCCAGAATATGGCGCGCGACAAGACCACCGACTTTACCTTTACCGTGCACCGCAACGACTACGAAAAGGCGCGGCAGTTGCTCGAGTCGGAATTACAGAATTTGAATGCCCGGGAAGTGATAGGCGACAACAGAATTGCCAAGGTCTCGTTGGTTGGTGTGGGTATGCGCTCGCACGCCGGTGTCGCTGCACAGATGTTTAAGGCGTTGGCCGACGAGTCAATTAACGTGGAGTTGATTTCTACCTCGGAAATCAAAATATCCGTTGTTATCGACGAAAAATACCTCGAACTGGCGGTGCGCGCCCTGCATCATTCATTTGGCCTTGAAGCCGAAGAAACCGACAAGTAATGGGCAATCTCGTGCGGCAAAAGAAGTTGGTCATTTTGGGTATAAAACGGTAAGCTTTATGGGCCGATTAGTTGGGCTCGCAGCCTTTGGGATGGAAGTTTGCGAGCCGCAATTTTTAGGCTGGACACACAGTAATTTAAACCGGGGAGAATAGAGATGTTAATACTAACGCGTAGAGTAGGAGAAACGCTTAAGATAGGAGACAATGTCAATGTCACCGTCTTAGGGGTAAAAGGGAATCAGGTCAGGATTGGCGTGGATGCGCCGAAGGATGTTTCGGTCCATCGCGAAGAAATTTATGATCGTATTCAAAAGGAACAGCAAGCTTCGAATCCGCAGGGTGAAATAGATTAAAAAATCTTTTCCTAAGACCTTTGAATTTTCCATAATCATGGTATGATCTCGCCCCTCTGAAGAGGTGACGGGAATGATTCTGCCCGGATTAGCGGGATATAGACACCAATCGGCCAATACCTTTTCATTGTTAATACAGGAGCGTTTTTTTAACGCTGGTTTAATACCGGAGAGGTGGCCGAGTGGCTGAAGGCGCGCCCCTGCTAAGGGTGTATGGGTTAACACTCATCGAGGGTTCGAATCCCTCCCTCTCCGCCAGGTATTACAAAATTAGGTATGCCACTTTAGATTGTAGGCAGGAATGCAGGAGTAAACGGCGACATCGGTCGCGAGCGCCCAGCCAGTAATCACAGATTACTGGCGTGCAAAATGCGCAAAACAGTGTTTTGCGAAGAACGCATTTTTTACCCCTCTCCGCCAGGTAATACTAGAGTAGATCAGCCGTTTTTTTGCAGGTGTTTCTTTACGCACTCGTAGCTCAGCTGGGTGCAAGCGGATCCAGAGAAAGCATGCTTTCTCCCGCTGAAACGCCGCATGCTCTATGAAGCATGTGGCCGGGGGCCAAGCCTGAGGCTTGGGCGAGTACCTTGGTACTCTATCCCGCCCCGCACCCTATCGGTGAATTGGGAGTTTTATATATTGCAGGTTTCTTTACGCACTCGTAGCTCAGCTGGGTGCAAGCGGATCCAGAGAAAGCATGCTTTCTCCCGCTGAAACGCCGCGGCTCTTGGTCCTTCCGACCTCGTCACAAGTGCCATATGAACTCTCAGCACTTGTTTCTTTTTGTTTTAGTCTTGAAGACACTTTCTTTTCACACCTTTTCTAATATGCATCTGTATATGGGAATATTAACGAAATTTCTTCTCTCTCTGCCCCTCTTGACCTTTTGTCCCTTTTTCTGCCTTGAACAACAAAGGTTGAAACTCTTTGGGATTAGGGTCTTAGCTTTATTTTTTGCCACATTAGCTCTTTGCCTGTAAAGCAAAGAGCTGTTGGTCTTTCCCACATTAATAACGAAGACAAAAGTTCAAAAAGGGGAATTTTAAAAGACTACTAACATGAAACATGTATACATGTACTCATGTATTGCATGTACCCACGGAACATGTACAATTTCTAAAATATAGAAAGTGCGTAAGCGCAATGGTCAAAAGTAGCGAGACCGGTTGGTTAGGCAAACGAAACGTTCGCCACCCTGAATTCATGTGTTGGAGCTGAAAATCATACTTAGTTCTGATTTAAATGTTTTTTTGTTATTGTAATTTTTTTTGTAATTCAGGTATATCGCCTTTACTTTAAGTGGCATTGCAATACATTGTATCTTGCGGTAAATGATAATCTTTTTCAGTGTCTTTTTACTCGATCTTTGTGAATTAACAACTGCACTTTAATAACTCCGCTTGTTCTTTTATACACAGGCCTCATTTATTTTCTGAGCCGAAAGTAAATGAAATGTCTAATTCTTTTAATCAGAATATTGTAAGACATAGCTTTCTGCTTTTTATTTAGTTTAAAAGTAAGATTTGACTTTGTAGAATTTTGTATATTCTTTTTTTAAGAGGAAATTCGATTGTATCAATTCCTCAATTGTAAAAAGTTCTCAGTCGAATGCAGCATAATCTACTAACAACGTAAATTGACTGCTCGTTTGAATTAAAAAATGATCCCATCTACTTCTTGGTGTCAAATGCACTGCAATTTAAAAGGCGTAAGATGACGATAAACTGCTCTTTTCATACCTTTTCTAATATGCATCTTCTCTTTTATCATAACCGACTAATGGCTTACGCAATAAAAATCAAAGTAATTTTTGAAACTGTATGATTATTTTGAGTTTGAGCTGAATTGACATTAATAATTAATATATTTGGATAGCATGTTTGACCTAACATCCATTTTCAGGTCTTAGGAGTGCCTTGGATACATTAAACATTATATTTTGTTTTATTTTAACGAGTGACTTTAACATTATCATAAGATAATGCAACATTTTCTCTAACTTAATTAAATCCATTTATTCTATAAGAAATTTGCTTATAGCATACGCCGTAGGCCTAGAATATAACTGATTTTATTTCACTTGTCAATCTTCAATTTGATTGTTGAGTTTAAACTAATTACTGCATGCTGCTGAAGTACTTTGAATGAATGAATTGCGGTTTAATCAAACAGTTCGTGGTAACGAACTATAGTAAGGAGCGACCCGGCTCAATAGTAAATGAAACTCTAAAAAACAGAATTTTGATGCTAAGAGATGCATCAAAAATATTGACTTTTCATGCTGATTCTAAATATATAAGTTTCATCAAATTTAGTCTTTGTCATCAAAAGTTTCGAGCCTGAGAGAATTTGCCTTATTTTAGAAAATAGGGGGAAATAACCCCTAAAATCATAGAATCTTACCGAAAATCACACCATCGCATTTGACGCATCAGAGAACCTAGTAGCAAAAATTTCAAGCTCCTATCTACAAAAATGTGGAATTTTGTATTTTTTGCCAGAAGACAAATCACGATTTCTTTTTTTTCTTCCAGGGGTCATCATATCGACCAAGTGATCCTAGAATGTCGCAAGAGGGCTCATTATAATGAAAATGAAAAGTTCTAGTGCCTTTTTTAAGAGATCAAAAAAATTAGAGGGCACCTAGGCCCCCTCCCACGCTCATTATTTCCCCAAAGTCAACAGATCAAAATTTTGAGATAGCCGTTTTGTTTCGCATAGTCTAAAACCATAATAACTCGCTGGTTTGCAAAAGACGAAGACGATAAGCAGATTGTTCGTGAATTAGTCCCAACAGACGAAGACGGTAATCCAATCGGGAAGTCTACTTTGGAAGGTGCGGCCGGTGTATCCTTTGCTATATGTTATTTGTCGTTCCCCGCCTCCTTCTTTCTCTTCCGTTTTCTCGTCTACAAATATCTGTGAGAAATCGTTTTCGAGTTCAGGACTTTGTAAGAATTTTGATTATGTTAAGATTTTCAGCATGAATGAATTCTTTCTCTGGTGTCTTGGTATCGAATGCCGTTGACGAATCATGATGGTACATTTTCCATAAATTTTTCCCCTATGACTTGCAATCTTGCCCAGTTGCTTTTCATAAAGTCTAATTTTTTGTCGTTGGCTTCCTCTTGCTCTTTTCCCTTCCATTTCACCTTCAATAAGTCCCTTTTCTATTCCTCCTTCTCTTAATTCATGCCCAACGAATCCCAATTGCTATCTCCTTATAGTATTAAACAGCTGACTTTGCATTTCTGCCTTATCTAAAACATCGGCATTTGTCATCATTTCTTTTCATGATGATTTCAACATTCTCTGCCCCAAAATAAATGACTGGCTTTAGCTTAAAATGTCGGCATGACCCGAAACCCCCCGGGTATGGATTATAGGAAGTGAGACACCATCCCTTTTGTTCTTTCTACTTAATGTTTGAATTTAAAGGAGACAATTTGTACCCTAGAAAGTTCAGCAATTGATCAACACAACCATAATAGCAACTCTGATAATGAAACACGAATTATTTTAAATTTATATCTCGTTGCCCATAATGTAGCTTTACAATGAATAACAATACGAACTCTTGTATGAAAACTAGTGGTGGATCCATGGTTTGGCGATTAAATGGTGAACTCTTGCTTCTTTTGTCAGATAGAACAGGTCAAGTTCATCGAAGGTGTTACTAATGTGCTGAAATGAGTGATTGCCATGTGATACCCTCGTGCCATCTGCCACGTATTATACGTTGGGATCTTCCTACGAATTGGGTTATATTACCAACAAAGAATACATGCAATTTTACACCCTGCCTACCCACCTTTTTATGTTGGCTGTTCGGAGCCTCTGAAAATTACAGAGAGAGCTAAAGGATCAAGCGAAAGGTACTTTCGAATGACCTAGAGTAATTAGGCGTGGCCATGTGTTGCCGTAGATTAGCATACCACCCCTTTACTGTAATTTGCTTGCTCAGATTATATTAATGACTTACTTTCAAACTTTCTTTGGAATAGAAATACAATACACGCTTCATGTCGTAACCGGGGATGTCAGAGGGTCTGGTACCAACTCAAACGTATTCCTGACCCTGTATGGTGAACAAGGCGACTCTGGTGAGCGCAAGCTGGAGTCATCAGAAAACCACATGGACAAGTTTGAAAGAAACCAGGTAAGCACCTGAAGGTATCAGCATGGTACATTTTAATTGCTGTAACCTGTTTAGGTGCATATGCATGATATTGTACCTTCAAGCTCTCGTTTCTACGCGTGGTATATCGGGGATTTTCAACTCAGAAAGCCTATTACCCCCTTCAAGCTGCCAAAATTTCTTGGTACCTCATGGGCATTCGCATTGTTTCTCTTCATTGATATTATACGAGTACACCATGAAGTAAACAGTCAATAAAAGAGTCCTAACATGCTCACCAGGTAAATAAAACAAAAATGTCAGCAACACTGGAATAAACAGAAACAGCATTTATGTATCCTTATGTTTGGTTTTGGCATTTTGTTTGTAAGAAAAATAATAGAGCATGCCATAAGCTGTTGGACCCCCAAGCTGCAGGCTGGAGGCCCTAGTACCACCGTGTCTCAACTTTATTCCATTTAGAATCTCAAATGCCCCACACGGGGTCCGCAGACCCCCATTGAGAAGCATTGCTGTTACATCATTTTACTTCTCTCTCCGCCTTATTCTCAGCCTTTTCTCGTATTTCCCCCTTGTTTTCCTTTTTTATCTTTTTCGTAGTTGTTACTTATCATTTTTTGGTAAAGAATCTGCCAGTTGACATAAAGCTGACAATGATAAATTAAAATTGAAAACGGTAACTTTTAGGCAATTTCAGACAAATATTCATTTATGCTATTATTCTTGCGACACAATCAAAGAAAAGACGCTCTTTACATTATTTATTATTCTATTATTCTAATCAAATTATTCTACATCTAAAGGCTATCAGAGCATTTTTCAAAACATAGAATAAAATGCTGTAAAGTAAGAAAATCTTCTTGTCAATTAGTACAAGAGATATAAATCACTTGCTGCTGTTAGCAAGGAATCATAAAACCAGAAAGATGATATTTACACTTCATTATCAAAGCATGTGATAACAACTGTTGTTAGGAAGTTCCCCTGTTGTTAACCCTGTTGTTTTAAGCTCCGCATTACAAGTATACTAAAAGTTCTCAAATAGTCAACCTAGATTAAAATACATGTATGAATATGTACAATAAAAACCTGACTAACGACCTAAAAGTCATATATAAAAAATGTATTAAAAGTATTGCAACTATGCAAATTGCGTGTGTCTAATGGAAGACTATTCCACAGCTTTGGGGCCGCTATATAAAACGATATATCACCAAAGGTGCTAAGAGACTTGTAGGAACGTTTAACATTATACCATTATTATTTGATCTTAAATTATATCTCCTACTGCTGCTCTTTATGGATATCAAATCATAGCATGTGATGACAACTATTGCTAGCAATTTCTCACTGCAGCCACCTGATAACTAATGGGGCCATTCCCCAGGGTCCGTTCTTTCCAAAAGGGAACGGGTTTCCCTTTTCCCTTGTTGTTAACCCCTCTTCGCAATACTGAAAGCTGAGCGACCTAGGGTGTTCACTAACAACATGTTACTTCTTTATAAGCTTAGCTATGATAGACATAAAGTATATACTTCAGTACTAACTATAGAACCTGAACATTATAATTGTTAGAGATATAAAAGGCATTTTTCTATTTATTGAATCGATGTCTTTTCCTCTACAGGAAATATTTGCTTGGTGCACAATGGGTTGTCGACCATTTCCTTCCATAAGATTTAATGGTCTACCAAAGTATCATCTAATGCGTAGCAAATGCCAACAGTAAAAGAGAAAAAATCTACATGTAGTTATACAAGCTACAGCAACTACCACTAACTATTTATCTTCATTAAAACTACTTACCTACACTAACTACTATTACCTACACTTACTGCTACTACCTACATAAAATACTACTATATACACTGCTTACATGCCTACATTACAACTACTTACCTACACTAACAACCACTACCTGCACTAACTGCTACTAGCTACACTAACTACTACCTACTACACTACTTACCTACACTAACAACCACTACTTACCTACACTAACAACCACTACTTACCTACACTAACTACCGCTACCTACTACAACTATCTACACTAACTACCTCTAACTACACTACTTAACTACACTACTTACCTACACTAACTACCACTACCTAAACTACAGCTACTTACCTACACTAACTACCACTAACCTACCACTAACTATCACTACCTACACTAGCTATTACTTCCTACATTACAACTACTTACCTACACTAACTACAACTAGCTACACTAACTACCACTAGGTACCTACTTACATTAACTACTAGTATTTACACTACAATTACGTACCTACACTAACTGCTACTACCTTACTACTACTATCTACACTAGCTACAACCTACCTAGAACTGCCTCACTACACTAATACGATCTGTACTACAGCCTACACTGTCTTTCTATCTATCTACACTAAAGAAACCTATCTGCCGTCACTAACTGCCATTATCTTCCTACACTGTCCTATTTACAACTAACTGCTCTCCTATCTTCTACGGCCACGCATAATCTAAATAGTAAAAAGTGCAATCTGTTTATTTACCTCTAACCAACTACAACAATTACTACCCAGTGGGGCCATAACTAACTAACATTACCAACTGCTGCCGTCTGCTCGCTTACCTCTAACCGACCATAGAAAGTACAATCAAAGTACAATCAAAGTAGAAAGTACAATCAAAGTACAATCAAAGCAGAAAGTACAATCAAAATACAATCAAAGTACAAAGTACAATCAAAATACAATCAAAGTACAAAGTACAATCAAAATACAATCAAAGTAGAAAGTACAATCAAAGTACAATCAAAGTAGAAAGTACAATCAAATGCCAATCAAAGTACAAAGTACAATCAAAGTACAATCAAAGTAGAAAGTACAATCAAAGTACAAACAAAGTAGAAAGTACAATCAAAGTACAATCAAAGTAGAAAGTACAATCAAAATACAATCAAAGTACAAAGTACAATTAAAGTACAATCAAAGTAGAAAGTGTAATCAAAGTACAATAAAAGTAGAAAATACGATCAAAATGCAATCAAAGTAGAAAGTACAATCAAAGTACAATCAAAGTAGAAAGTACAATCAAATTACAATCAAAGTACAAAGTACAACCAAAGTACAATCAAACTACAAAGTACAACCAAAGTACAATCAAACTACAAAGTACAACCAAAGTACAATCAAAGCACAAAGTACAACCAAAGTACAAAATACGATAGACAGATCAAAATACAAAGTACAAGAGAAATATAATGAAAGTACAAAGTACAATCAAAATACAATCAAAGTGCAAAGTACAATCAAAATACAATCAAACTACAAAGTACAATCAAAATACAATCAAAGTACAATCAAAGTAGAAAGTACAATCAGAATACAATCAAAGTACAAAGTACAATCAAAGTACAATCAAAGTAGAAAGTACAATCAAAGTACAATCAAAGTACAAAGTACAATCAAAGTACAATCAAAATACAATCAAAGTACAAAGTACAATCAAAGTACAATCAAAGTACAAAGTACAATCAAAATACAATCAAAGTACAAAGTACAACCAAAGTACAATCAAACTACAAAGTACAACCAAAGTACAATCAAACTACAAAGT